>CAJNIZ010046083.1:0-17926 GCA_905231905.1 Symbiodinium pilosum | reverse complement strand
TTCATCAATCAAGCCGTGCTTGATGTTGAAGGACATTAAGCCCTTGGGGTGGGTTCTCGGTACCTCATCTGGCCTCAAGGCTCATATTCTCATCTTTGTCCATGAACTGTACATGACAGCATGCTCCACAACATGTTTGCAACTGGACATGTTTGACATGTACTGCTGCGCTCATCACTGCCTGAAAACCTTGTTTTGGAAAAAGGAAAAGGGCCTGATTTTATTTGAGATTGCAAGCTGCGACCGCAGTCACGCATGCCAATCTCTGCAGGTACGTTTACCTGTCCATATGACAAAGAGCTTCGTTGGCGCGAGCTTTGTCATAGGACCTCGCGCCCCCTGCGTTGACATGGTAATACCCTTGGTAACAGGGTTTCACACACACACACACGCACACACACACACACACGCACACACACGACAGGGGGAAAAAAAAATAAACCCCAAACAACCCTAAACCCTGAACCAAAACCCTCAACCCTAAGCCTTAAACAACCAAACCCTCAACCCTACACCCTAAGTAAACCAAAGCCCTCCACCCTAAACCCTAATTAAGCCAAAGCCCTGAACCCTAAATCCTAATTAAACCAAAAACCCTAAACAACCCTAAGCCTTAAACCGTAAACCACAAAACCCTAAACTCTAAACAGCCCTAAGCAACCCTAAACCCTCAACCCTAAAGCCTGACCCCTAAAGCCGAAAAGCCAAACCCTCAACCCTACACCCTAACTACACCAAAACCCTCAACCCTGAACCCAAATTAAACCAAAGCCCTGAACCCAAAACCTAAATCCTAAAAAGCCCAACCCCTCAACCCTAAACCCTAAAAAGCCACAGCACTAACCCCCCCAAACCCGTAATCGTGAACCCGAAAGACGCTGGAGTTGCGCACTGGACGGGAAGGTCCTCCAGAATGCGCGCTGGACCCGCCTATATATATGGTCCCTAATTATGTAGTCCTCACATCATCCTTCTTATAATCCCTACATATCCTCACATGAACCCTATGTCATCCCTACATAGCCCTCACACAACCTCTATATATCTCCTATATAATCTTCACACAACCCTCACATAGTCATAATCCTTATGTAATTTCTATGTCATCCTCACATAGTCCTCCCAGATGCAGCGGGCACATGGTACCAAGAACTGGTGCGAGGGAAAAACGTGAATATGAGTATAAAAAATATGTGTACATGTATATATGTATATACATATACATATAAACTGTACTTTACTGTGTATGGGCATGCCTCCTTTATTCTTCTTTCAGCCCTCTTTTCCCTCCGATTTATCTCTTGTACTTGTGTAAAGAGTATTAAGCACACAAACTTTCGTTTCTTACATATTGACGTCCTCCCCTCATTTTATAAAGAAAGAGCATCTTGGCAATGGTACCTCCCCCCAATTTAAAAACTGTTGTCTTATGGCCCCTATGATTTGACGCTTCCCCCCCAGCTTGTCAACCGTTTCTGAATTTATGAGGGCAAAGATGGCCACCATCTTATACATCTTATAACTTATCGGGCGGGGGGGAGATCACTGTCAGAACTTGAAGTATGCTTGTGGCATGGCCTGCAATTTAGACTTGAGTGATCCCATGCTGATCAGTTCGGTAGAATTTTGTTGCTTGGAGGAGCTGAAAGCTCCAGAGGACTTTGGCCGGGGGAAATGAATGTAATGACGGCTGAAGATGATGACTGACTGTGGGCAAACGAAGATTGCCACTTCCGCCAGACTTCACCGGTAAGCCCCAAGATCAGGAACAACTGTCACGGACTTTCAAAGCTCGCATCTTTGTTTGATGCCTAAGCCGCTTGGAGAGACGTAAGCTTGATGCAGTTGAATTCATCCACAATGACGATGGATCCACACGAACTGGGAACTTGACAGCGTTCTCTCAAGACGCTAGCCCTTCCCGATGCAACGAGGCATCTTTCATTGCTGATCGACCTTGTTGATCTGAAATTTGGCTTACAAACTTTTGAACGAAGACAATGCATGAGACTGGGAGACTAGCAACCAGAAGTATGAGTAGCAAAAAGTCATTGAACTTCTTGACACTTGAGGTTGATGGTGCACGCTTTGAGATTCTGTGACGAGACAGAGGCCACGCTACTTCAGTACGAGCGTCAAGGCACATAAACAAATCAACCCATAGACAGTGGAGAAGGAAAAAGGCTTCGGCAAAACAACCTTGCCTCCGAGACAGCAAATCATTGAATGAAAAAAGGCAAACGAAAAGCAGGCATCGTGGATGCAGTTTCATGTTGCGGCTATGGCCGAGGGCAAACGGAAAACAAAAAAAGACAAGGGCTTGGGGGTCAGCAGGCTTTGGTATGCTGGGGTTGCAGTAACGCAGGAACTATTGCAGCCCTGTGCACTTTGGGCCGCGTGAATGGACGTGAGCTTTTTTGAGCAGTGCGTGATGAAGTCAGATGATTGTTTGGGTGACTTGTATGCTGCCGTGACGGTACCTTGGCCGATTTCTGAAGACGATTGGTGGTAATTGCTGGAGTGATAGGCGATTCATTTGGCATCATTGTTGCACCTCCTGCTGTTGAGAAGGGGAGCCAACCACTCCACTCAAAGCCAATGCCGCATGCCAAGGCCTCACCAAAGGCTTCAGGCTTTGCCATTGCCGCTTGCACTTGGCAGCGTGCTTGCTGCTCTTGAACTTGTCTGTCGCCGCCCCGTTCTCCGCTCTGTCCCATGCTTGGCTGCTGCGTTCCGTTTGATGATGTCTTTGATTGTGGTTCTTGCCATGATTCAATGATGCATTTACAGGTTTGTTAAGCCATGCTGTCAGGACCCAAACCGCAAGGCCTAATTCAAAAACGCTGGGTATATATGTTGTACCAAAGTACCAAAGCGACTTGGTTGGGATACATAGGAGAACCCCCATGCTTCCAAATACCTATGTGGGCGGGGGAGACGGGGAGACGGGGGGGGCGGTTAAAACTCTGGTCTCTCCGTCTCTCTTCGGGTCCGAAAAGAATGCAGCCCCTAGCAATACAAAAGCCACGTACAACGTAGAATTCGGTTGTTTTTGTTGTTGTCGTGGTCGTCTTGGTCAAGTTGTCGTGGTTGTGGTTGTTAGTGCAAATTTCCACAATCGCTTCCAACGGCGTTCAGAGGGAGCCGCACGAACACTAAGGCGAATGCTCTCCACTCGCTTTCGCAAGATGCGCAAACTTTGTCGCATGCGACTGACCAAGCAGCTCAGATGCATTTGATAGCAAATCAGCCTGCTTGGCATTTCCACATGCACCTGTACTAAGTACTGTGTCACTATGACATCCGGCCCATAGGACCTCAAGTATGCAACAGGTTATCCAGAACTTGTGGGGTAGCCCGGGCTTACGTCCTGTGCTTAAGCTTTTCAAGCCCCTTAGAAGCTTGCTTATTGGCAGTTCCCTCTCTGGCCCCAGAAAAATTGACAATCTTGCATAACGAGCAGCTGCTGAAAGCTTCCCTCGCAAACGAAGCCTCATCTTAGAATACTGAGATGGCCTCCATGATCCAGACCGACACTTTCAATGCGTGGCTACTCAGACGTCCAGCATCCATTGATTGTGGAACTGGGTCAAGGGGCCAGGCTGCACAAAACTATCATGTCACAATCGTCACGTGCACTTCAGCAGATGCAGGTAGTCGAGGATCGAGTGCACCGGACTGTGGAGGACATCCTGCGAGCTTGCCAACTGATTCTATCTGAATCTCCTACAGGCGAGGAGGCGTTGAACATGCTCAGGACTCTCACGAGGTGGTAGAGACCCTGAGGGATGTTGCTGTAGGCAGGGTTGTTGATGTTGTTTCGACTTGCTCCCGATCAGCTGCATGCAAAGGCAGCCATCAATGGGCTCGGCACATTCTGGTAGCATTGTTAAAGTGGATGTGTTGCAGGCAAGTCCCGATCCCGTGCCCTCGGCTTAGACGCCTTGGCTCAGATAGCTTGCTTGTGAATGTAGACTGTAGAGTCATGTGCTTCAGAACTGCCCGCTGGGATAAGGTCCAGCGGGCCACGTTGATAGTTGGAATTGCAGGGGCCGCTGTCTTACAGAGGTATTAGGCTAGTTCATGGATGCAATTTTGGTGCAATTGTGGACCTCAGTGCTGTCGCAGCATGCCTGATGCCAGACGTGAGGATTAGTGTAATCCAGCCCTCTGGCCTGAAGCCCCTGGCAGAACCCCTCTTATTGATAATGTATGCAGGTATCCTCAACACGGTTTCAGACCAGGGAGTGGCAGGAACTTTTATGTTGTTCTGAAATTACGGTCAGGACGAGATTAAAGGTGCGCATCTGGAGGTGCTACCAAAATTTGCCGTGGTCTCTTCATGCTGCAGCAGGCAACAGCTGGCGCCTTGTGTGGCGCTTGGGGTTGCAGCATCTGAATGCAAGAACAGACGGTGTAAAATCAATAGCTGGAGATGTCCACGTACATACGCGTTGTACATGACGTCGGTTGCACGCACAGGACTTGCAGGCATTACAGGCATTTTCATTTGCATGTCATCTTCTCTTCTGCGAGAAGAGACTCGCCCACTACTGTTTCATGCAGAACAGGAAACCCAGTCACAGGGGATGCACCACAGGAAGGTCTGAAAGAGCGCTGGCTGAGGGCTGGCCTTCCGCTTTTGGGCACTGCGGCAGTCGCTGCAGGGACCGCAACGCTCACAGCAACCTGGCTCAAAAGTGTTCCACGTGCACATGCTGATGATGATAACGAGCAGCATGAAGGTTACGGAATGTAGGTGCAGGTAGAGGTCGTTTCTAACCTTCTACCATCGCCAAGCTGCAGAAAGCATGTGGACCTTCGCCAGGGTTCCTATGATGCAAGGCACTGACTGGCAAGATGGCACATGATCGTTTTGCGCGTCGTGCTTCAGAGGTGGCAGCAGGCCCGAGAAAATATGTTTTGAGTGAGATCACGTCCATAGTGTGCAGCGGCCTGGCCTAGCAGCAGCTCCCGACAAGAATTTAGATCCGACAGTTCTTGTGTTGCCAAGGGCTGAAGCTAGTTCGAAAAGCAACATCGGTATTGGTGGACTGCCTGCGGACAGGTGGACGCCAAATCCAAAGGCGGCACAGCAGCTGACAGAAGATCCAGCTCAGGATCTGAAGTCGCCCTGAAGGTCTTCATCGAAGAAGCTTTAGTTTAAAGTCTTACAGCAGCTGGGCCCGGCTCCGAAGGCGGCCTGGGTCTATGGCTGTGGCTCTTCACGACCGCTTGGGTCAATGACGTTATGCGTCGCAGATGTACAGCCCAAAGTTCTGCTTGCATGCCGCAGACAGCCACAAGGCAGTCATTGCGCCTTTGCTGGAAAAGCATTCAGTCGAGCATTCTCCGTAGTTTTCTGGGAACAAGGATTGGTCTTTTGATTGTCCTGACTTGGGTGTTCTCGAAACTGCCGAGCTAATGGGCAGCCGTCATGGGACCAACTCTGACCAAGTGCCTCCCTGGCTCCCTGCTTTTTCAACCTTTCTTTGCAGCTTGCAGCTGACTGCCCTGTTCCATGCTCAGGCAGCATTCAGCTGGACAGACAAGACATGCATGCATTCACAGAGTGTTGTAATTTAAAAAAGTAGTGGATTGCTGTAGCTGGCACCATAGACTCGATAGTGACATTATTCAGCCTAGCACATTCAGCATCGCCGTATGGCCTCCCTAGCCGGCCAAACCATATACCCTAAGTGGTGCTGAGGAAGGCCAAGCATCAAGGCGCAGCTGGCTGTAGGCGGATGGAAGTAGCTCTGCGTGCCGCGTTGCTTTGGCGTGGGTGAACTCATTTGCTAGCCGCCTGGCCAGTAGTGCAATGTTTCAGGAACATGTCCGCGCACAAAGCAGCATTTCCCTTCGGCAGGCTAACAGGACGTGGGTTGAGCTCCAGACTGGTTTGGGTTTGTCGTTTCGGCATCCCCGGTTGGCTTCTGTGATTAGTGCAGAGATATTTGGCAGGGTCCACATTGCTTCAGTCACACATACCGCCCAAGCCTGGAGGATTAGAAGAGCGTGCCGCTGCAAGCCTGTGACCCAGAAAATTTTGGGGCAAGTCTGGGATGTCTGTGGGAATCGTGGGAGTCATGGCAGAATCATACAGGATTTGCTTAGCAAATTGCTGCACCAGGAGCGGTAGCTGACGGAGGAGCCAGCAGCGCACAGACACCGCGCCCAAGGACATACTGGCAAGAACACAGGGGAACACTCCAAGTCTGACTTTTCTGGGGAGGGAGTGGATCAGATAGCTGGCAACTTCCGTCGCTATTGGCCATTGAAAGTCCCGCAGCCAAAAAGGACAAGGGATGACAAGGGGGTTCAGGACAGAGCACCGGTTTCTAAGATCATGTACCATGAACAAATGCAGACAAGGCGAAGAAGCTCTCAGAAGTGAAGAGTCAGAAGCTCAAAACTTGCGCTGGCAGGAGTGCAGGGCCGAGCCGGCCCGAAGCTGAGAGCAGAAAAGTTATCTTCACATTTCTCCTGAGCAGTCCTGAGATGTGTCAGGCCAGCACCAGGCGGGCAACGATGGCCGGAGCCTTTGTAAGGACGCCGCGCGTCGTAGCTAAGCTGTGATGGATGCTGCTCTGGGTGCAATTACTTCTTGGCAAAGGCGTGGAACTCCTCGCGCGCCTAGGCCTCAGACATGTTGCTGTGGCCATGTGAATTCATGCCATTGCCTCAAGAAGACCGCAAAAAAGTGATGAGTAAGCAAGAAGCCTTTTATGGGCTTGCAGTACGGCGGTGGACAAGGAACTGCCCTTTAGATTGCTAACATGATCTCAGATGCTGAGGGCAGCTTGCCTTAGGCCCAGGACCTTCGAATCAGTGATTCGCTCTGGGGAGAGCTCCAGGCTCTTAGGCAACAGCACCTGCACTTGGATGCAGAATTCCTTTGTGCCAGCCAGTTTTCATGATTCATGCAGGGCCAAAGCACAACTCCTTCAAGGAGAAAGTGCACCAAGTGCTGGAGCAGGTCCGACGTGAATGCCGGAGGGTTATGCGCTTCAACTGGATTGGCGGTGAAGCTTGAGTCCGCCGACTTTGCTTGCAGCTCAGCGGCTCCCAGGGCAACGCGCGCTGAAACAAATTAACTAGCAGACTAGCAGCTCAACGGAGAATCCTGTAGCAAAGAATCAGCTTTTGCGTTCCACCGGCCACCAGTGAGCGCTATTACAGAGGAGATTTTGGGACCCTTGCTCAATGACTCAGGCTCGAAAACATCAATGTAAGCATCAAAATGTCCATGCGGAACGGCACAAGAGCACACGTTCAAAAATGGAGGCCTTTGCGATTCTCCGCTACTGTCATTATTAGTCTTATCAAGGGGCCCTTAGCACAAAAAAACAAAAAGCCCTTAGCAGTGGACATAGGTGTCCCTCTTGTAGTTTAGTCTAGTCCCCAAAGTCCCTGATAACGAACCCATATCCAGTAATTTATGTAGGAAATATTGAATGTAGCTCATGTGAAGTCACGGTGCAGCAGTACTTCATCACCAGCATGGTGCAAGGGCCCCGAGACGCGGACAGCTGGAGCACCCATGAGGGAAAAATCTTGGATTGTTGTCAACACCAGCTCGAACGCGAGACAAGATGCACCCCTGGCCAAGTGGTCATGCAGCCTGCAGGACGTCCAGAACTGGTTGAGGCGCGCCCGGCGTCGTCAACCTTCGATATAGTCCCATGTAGGGCTACGGCGTCCATGACAAGCAACAGCGTCATCAGCAAGCTGAGCCCTGTTCTGAATGACTACTCACAGACATGATGCGCTTTCGTGACAGCGGGAATCTTCAGCACGGACACCCCAACCATGCGGCAACGCTGTCTCTGCGCCCACTGCCATCGGTCCCAGCGGCACAAGGAAAGAGACCGTTCGCGGATGGCTTTGCTGACAAGCGGCCTAGGCCTATGCTCTGAAAGCCACACGCGAGCGCGTCTGAACGCACGCCTCTGAAGTCGATACGCTACAGACCAGGAACCCGCTTTGTCAACCACTGCAGATCAAGCTGGGTGTTGCAAGCCGGAAATGACAAGCAGCGCCATCCTCAACTGACAGCGAGTCCCAAACTGGCTCAAGGTGTTGGCACATGATCTTTTAAGCATGCATGGGGTGCAAGATGCAAAGCATTAATCTGCGTTGCGGATCTGGCAGGCCAGTAGGCCCGCAGACTTCATGCATGGTGGGATGCCTCGGTTTACAGGTGGTGTCTGTTTCAGGGAGAAGCAGCGGCGCGGCCTTGCACACAAAGACGTAATTCTGAGAGACTGCTCCATACTGCGACTTTGTAGTGAGCAACATTCCCCCCAGAACCCTAAATGTGTCAGGCTTACACTTCAAGTCCAGTCGAGGCTACCTCAAAAAGTTAGCTGGAGGTCTGGCATACCCCTTTGCCGTAGCTGTTTCGGATCGCAAGTCTGGTCCCGCCACAGCCTTGTCAGTCAAGAAAGTTTGCCCAGGTGGACGTACTGATGTGTTCTTTTCAACAGTACCACCTTGCAAGCAGCGTATCAAGCTGTGCCGCGAGCGGCTCGCCCTTGCCGGCGAAACTCAAGAGGACTTCAGTCTTCCCTTTGCTATGATTTGTTTCAAGTGGCTTGCGTGCCACATTCAACGTGGATAATCGCACATATGCGGCTGGCTTTTTGCGTCAGGTCTTCGAAAGTCTTACGAAGAAAGCGGAGTCCCCCGCCCAAACAGGCACGTGCCCTCCAGCATGTTGGTCATGCAAGCCCTTGCGCTGAAGAGCAGCATCGACGGCATCGCACATGCCCAAGCCAAGCAATACATCGGCCGTGGAGTCACCTACTCTGGATCCACTTCTGCCGATCTTCTGCTAACACACAACTTTCCATTGCCGGGCAAGACGAAGGCTGAGAAGTGGAAAAGGGCCAAAGCACCCTTTGCGAGCGGTCACTGAGCCCATACACTATTAGTGTAAGGGAGCTGTGGACCGAAGCTGTCAAAGAAATTGTGCCAGCAGGAAAACATTATGTTCAATCCCAAGTTTGAACCTGTTCCTGCTGTGCACATGTCATTGTCGCGGCCTCGATCTGAGAAACAGGTGCAAACACTGCTGAAAGAAATGCTTTCTGTAGTGTAAGGGATGTGGACAGACGCTCTCAAAGAAGCTGAGCCAGCATTGCTTCGCAAGGGAAAGCACTGTGTACAACACCACGTTTGGATCTTGCTGCTAATCCACATTTTCCCGCGGTATTCCGTAGAATTAAACAACCAACTGAACCCTTTTTGCACATCCCCCCATAAGTTGTTAGCTGGACTAATGAGTAACCATGAGATAAGGCAAGGATGCTCTTGAAGAGGTCTGGGTCAACCTTCATCTGATCAAAAAAAATGATGACTTGATCCCTCCACTCAAGCCGATCTAAGATTAACGAAAAGTATGCCAGTGCTCTACCCGCAAGCCTTGTTGGCCTTGATCCTCGTTATCAAGTAATGCATTGGGGCAGCGCAGTTGGGCTTTACTTGGATCAGCTCCCCAGTCAGTCTGCTTTGGCCGTTTCTTGTCACCAGGACAAGAGCATCCGACAAGAGGAGCCAAGCCCAGATCCGTGTCTCATGCTGGAAAGCGTGTCCCAACAGGAGCTTGAACGAGAGACCGATGGTTTACTCAAGAGACGGACAAACGAGGACGGCTGCAGGCATGAAGCATGTGTTTGGACTTTGTGCTGCCGCGGAAGTCCAGACACTACCGTAGAAGGCTCGCGGCTTTCCACACCTCAACGAACATTGCTGCTTGAGCATGAGCAACGGTAGACACGAAACCGCAGCATCTCGGCAAAGGAGCGGATGCGGCGGCCATGACCCCAAGTAGCGGACGCTTTGTCAATCGGAAGAGGCATAGGTGGCCAAGGCAATATTGGGAGGGTTGTTCCAGAGACCATCCGTCCCAGTCACAGTCGAGGATTATGCAGTGGTGTCTGCTCTTCTTTGGCCGAGGCCAAACTTCATGATCCGAACTCGCGCCAAGCCGAGGACCTTCTCAGAAGACAGAGCCTCAGGGAGTGCAGAAACTGCCCGCCACAGATGCAACATAGTCCAAGATGAGCTGACCGTCAGAACGGACCTAGACTCCTCAAAGGGTAGGGTCAGAAGAGCAGGAATGCATGCCACCTGAACTTAAACTTGCCATGATGACAAGTAAGTCGAGAATAATCCCCGAATGCAAATTCTCCTTTGGAACAGCTCGGCTCGGTGTGCTCATGACAAGGTTCCTCTCCTTGGCACGTCTGAAGCAGCGGTCTGCCAGCCGCATTTGACTGCTCTTGCTCTTGACGCTGGATTTCAATTGACTTCATGATTTCCTGCAGGTCCACGTATTGAACATGGGGTGGGGCTTGCTCACACATGACTTCAGTTCCAAGGAAGCTGGTGCCCGGTTTTGAAGCCACCACATTCTTGCGGTCGGTAGCGCTGCGCCAGGTCTCGTGGTACATCAAGCACGGTGTCTCCACCATCAGCCACTAGCAGAGCAATTTCAGCATTTGGGTTGGTCCGCTGGCTGCCCGCACAAGGTGCCACCCTTAGAATTTTGAAATTCAGATCGAGAGGGAAGTGGCAGATGGTAGCTGTTGCATGCTGTTGGCATGTTTCTCTATGCCAGCTGTTCTGCTTCCAGGTCGCTTTGAGGGCCTCTAAAGGCAACTGGTTCTAGAATACCTTGCCGCAATCCATGCAGCATCAGTGAAAACTTTGAGGTGAGCACGGTGTTCTGACGCAGTGAGACAGGCGGTCTTGACAAGCTCTTCTTGTCACGTATGCTCCCGTTCTGCATAGTTTCACACCACATCTATTGTGGTCGGACGTTTGGAGTTTGGACATTTGGCTGCGACTCGTGCTTGAGAGGAACCTTGGACTTCTAGAACTTGAAGCCTGCATAGAGCAGAGTCGGAGAATATGTCCAACAGGTGTTTTGTACATATGCGTAGTTGAGCCAGGGCTGTGTCATAGGCAGGGTCCATACGCTGACGCAGAGAAACAGGAAGAAAGCCATCCGTAAGTACTGCACGGGCTCTTGCAACAAGATGTGTCCTTGTCGATCTTGAGTCATTAATTCTTGGCTCTACATATTTGTGTGTGCTGAGCCGTTGGTATTTTCATGTCGGGGGACAAGCTTTGCGAAATTCACCCTGCCAAGGCGTGGCGAAGGGTGAAGTCACCACCATGCAGTTGAGTTCTGAGCAGCTCCACACTTGAAAAGGCCTCGAGCATTGGGTATCTGGTCCAAGCAGTCTGGGCGATTTGGCACATGTTTTCATCGCCGCTGCCGACGCCGCGTACTTTAGAAGAGGGGGCCGGGTGACGTTGGTGGAGGACCCCTTTCTGGACTTGAAGTAGAGAGCAACTCAGCAACCTACTCGAGTACAAGCATGTGTGGTTCTGAGCATGCCTTGAAGCCCCCTAGGGCACTATAAGGTAATGACATACAGGCAGGGACATATCATTCAGTGACACCCCAGAAAGGGCTGGCACATATGCCATTGGACCATTGAACCTGGCGAGGATGGCATGAATCGAAAACTCCGGGTTATGGACCCTGCCAAATGCCTGGGGCAATTCGGGACAGATGGGAGCCTGCTGCCTGCGGAGTTTCTCGTCGCTTCTGAAACAGCAACAGGTTCGCTTCCTCCAGTTCAGGTTTGAGGGGGAAATGTGGCTCGCTTGGGGCTTACGAAAACCCTACAGTGCACTTCCTTTGTAGTTCTTTTTTTGAATGTCCTCATGACTTCATGAATCAGCTCTCCCCACAGCCCTGTTTGGGCCTCAGCGGCTTACTCAATTTCTTCGGCGTTTGTTCGGCCTCCAAAAACGCCACAGGCACGGAGTGAATAGTCCTCCGTCTCCCCCTCTCTGCAGCCCAGACCCCTGCTACTGCCACTTATTCCATTTTTCAGTCTGTTGAAAACACATACTATGCATAGTCCCCCCTCCCCCCCCCGCGCTGTAGCCCCAGGCGTAGTCGAACCTGAGCTTCCAGTGGAGGTACTTAGGTTCTTTGCCGCACCGACAAACCGTTTGCGGCTTTCGCTTTTGTAGATCGTGTATACCTGAGGTACTTGCGGCCCTTTAGGCTTCAGATGCGCAGCAAACAGTCCTCCCTCGCCCCTGCAACTCCACGTTTGCTTATACTGTGTGTTTTTGCTATTCCGACCCAATAAAAGTGGATAATCAGACCCCCAACCTCTCCCTGGTGGCTTTTCTCGGCCTTCTAAAGCTCTACTAGCAGCTTTGAGTAAGCAGTCCTCCCCTCTGTTGTGCTGCTGGTGGTTTTCTAGCACACAGTCCAAAAGCAGGTGGAAAGTATTCAATGCAAAGGCTGCATCCTACCCTAAACCCCAAACCAAGCCACCTCTAAAAAGTGGCCTTCACCGGAATCAGCACCTGCAGCAGCAGCAGCAGCAGCAGCAGCACCACCACCACGACCACCACCACCACCACCACCACCACCAACAACAACAACAACAACGACGGATGGTGTATTTTCGGTTCAGGTTGCAGCAAAGAAAGCCCTGCAGATCCCCGGCTTTCGTCAGGTATTGAATACCCTTGATTTTGCTGGCCTCTATCTCCACGACAAAAAGCACGCACCTTCCACTTCCAACATTGCTGGTCCTTCAGAGCGGGGTGTTCAATGCTCCTCTGAGGTCCAGCACCTGTCTACTTAGTCTCATGTGTTACCTGGGGGTGGTCATTGAAGGCGGCGCATTCGGCTTGAGCCAGCTAGCTCTTGAATTCAAGGCGCAGATGGGCATGATTAAGAACCTGCATGTTTTGTGTTTTTTCCTCGGCTCAAATGCGAGCTGGATGGTGTAACCTCAGCCTGACTGTTCGGCCCGCCTTCCCACCAACGAGCACACGGCTGCCAGTACTGAACTGTACCGGTCGTCTCTTGGTGCGATACGGGTGTGATGCGGCTTGAGGCAGGCTAAGACAAAAAGTCAGAAGGTTTGAAGCACGTGTCGCAAAGACAACCATATGCGAGCATACCTCGGCGCAATTGTTGCTCAATCCTTTGGCTGGCAAGTTATGTTATGCTTGTCGATCCCCATGCTGGGGGCTGAACCCCGCATTAGCATGTGACTATGGAGCTGTAGCTTCTGATTACAGTCCTTGGGCTCTTGTGGCGGAGCAACACCATTCACCGGTAGCCTAGTTCACACTCAACAGTCACACAGATTACGACATGAAGCATAGCACTTCCGCAACAGCTTGGCAGTCATCCGCAATGGCTTCGCGTGTCCGAGTGATTGCCAAACAGCTTTGTCCGCAACCTGTCGCCGGCAAGACTCTTGAAGAGTTGGTTTTAGATGCAGTCGCTCAAGCTGGGAAGTATACCAGTGAAATGGACAAGCTAAAGGCAGGCCAACAGATGCCAGATCTTACTTACTATGACTTCAGCCAGTCGACGAATCATTTGCTCAACGTGAGCTTAAAGCGAGACCTTGCAGCGATGTTGGATGTCGCCGAAGCTGAGGGTCACCTGGAATTGACCAAAGTGTTGCCAGGGCCATGGGTGGAGGCACACAGTACATTGGACAAGGCCAGGTTGCTGCAAGAGGTCCAGATTGCATATGCGCGTGGAAGCAACGTGCAGCAGATTGCAGCATGGCAGCAGAGGTTTGGCAAGCGCGGCCTCAGCAGCAACTTGGCAGTGCCACAGGTGGTTAGCTTCGGCTGGGGCAGCAAATTAGTCACGAAAGTTGACACACGTATTGTTGTGGCCGACCCAGATGATGCGGCGAGGCTCTCCAGGATACATGTCCAGAAAGATGGATTCTTCGAAGGTGGGCTGCTCACAAGTGTCATTTCAACAACAGACAACGAAGATTGGCAGAAGCAGCGCCGACAGTTGATGGAAGCATTTCTGCCTTTGTCTTCGTTGGCCCAGATCATGCCAACTTCATTTGCCCGAGCAAAGGGCTGCGTTGCTAGACTAATGGAGGCAGCTACCTCTGGCACTCCGGTTGACATGAGTGACTTCTTGCTTCACGAAGCACAAGCCCAGCTCCAACTTGCGCTCTTAGGTTTGCCAGAGGACCTCATGGAGAGTGTGAACGCTGAAATACGCTCGACATTCCAAGGGCATCCGGGCACCAATCGGCCAAATGCCCTTGCACAAGCCATGTCAAGAATTTCAGTGAGCCTTCATAAGCAAGACCTGACACTTCCAAGCTCTGGCTGCCCTGTAAAAGGGCCTCTGTCCGAAGCTTTGCGCACAGCAGAACTCCCGCCTGCCACCTTCTACGGAAACCTGTTGCTAATTCTCTTTGCTGGACATGACACGACTGGGCATACCATGACATGGCTTTTATTTGAGCTTGCCCGGCATCCACGCATCCAGACCCAACTGCAAGCAGAGGTTGACGGTTTTTGGGAAGACCTGGGCGGAAGAGAGCCTATATATCAAGACCTCAGCCGGCTTGACCTGATGGACAAGTGCGTCACTGAAACGCTACGTCTCTGGCCCGCTGTTGCAAATGGAACATTCCGAAGGCTACAGTCAAGGGATACCGTGAAAGGTGCGGATGGGCAGGAGGTGCACTTGCCAAAAGGCACGCTCATCAACATAGTGAACTGGTCAAGGCACCGGAATCCAGATGTCTGGGGACAAGATGCCAATGAATTCAACCCCTTCCGAGACTTCACTTCTTGTGAACTGGCACATGTTGGCTGTCCCATGGCTGCTGTAAACCCTCAGTCCATGCGGTTCTCGCCCTTCGCGCACTCACCTCGCAGTTGCTTGGGGCGAAACTTTGCGCAGATGGAGATGCGGATTATTATGCATCTCGGTTTGTTTCACATAGGTTTTTGTATCATTTAGCATGGGTGGTCACTCTCTCCTCTTACAGGGCATACAGTTGCCACAATACCCCATGAGATGAGATGCGGCGGGGAGCCAGCACCAGAAGAACCCTTGGCTCTCGCCCTGTCCACCTCCTCTTAAATGTCCTCATGTCACATCATCGTGGGGATTTTTACTGTGCGAACCCTTGAAATGATTCGGCGGGACTGATTTGTGCGAAGTTGCATCGCCCGAGGCACTTGTTGATGATGTAGGTCATCTGTCTGAAAAACTTTGCTGCATTTTGAGTGATGGGTAGTTGGGTTGATTCAACATTCTCATCTCATGCTTTGGGGTCCTTATCTGAATAGGCTGCTGATATGAGAATCTTTCTGAGCGCTTCTCAAACCGGCTGAATTGGTGCTGAAGTGCTTCTACTCTTTGTCATCTCTTTGTCACCTGTGTGAAATCTATCAGAGTATTCTTTGAGTCTTTGACTGAGGTGATCACTCCTATTGAATTCAAAGCTACGATCCAACTTTGTTTCGGAGACCCCCCTGCCTTAAATCCAGACCCGCCATTGTGGGGGTGTCTAGCATGCGAATCAGGATCCCACGTTAAAGCTTTCAAGGGTATGTATCCTTGCCCTTGGAGGTATTTCGGACGCCAAGCTAGCATTTGCAGTGTTGTTAGGTTTGCAGGCGATTATGGAAATGTAAAGCCGTCGACACGATCAACAATCATTGAGGTTGAGCCTGCTGCGGAATTTCACCTTCAGCCTGGCGCCCCCCTACGACCAGATCAGTGCTTCAGAGACTGGCGCCACAACGGCTACGAAATTTTTTGGGGTGAACCGCTTCACCATGGGGCCAGCTGATATGGAACGCGAAGGCAGGTCGCTTTTATGCATGCAGAAGTGATGGGCAGCGGGATGCAGCAGGGGATTTGCAATTAAACGACTCATGCTGCGAGGCGAAGCTATTTGGGGCAAGCGGCCCCTCATCGGGTTGAAGATGCAAGTTACGCGTCGATGACGATCCAAATGAACGTTAATTCTATCAATAAGATCATATAGATGAACTAAGTGCTGCAAAAAGGAGAGAAATATCGATTAATATCCCTCACGTCCGGCTCTGCGTGATTTATGAATTATGAGGAATCAAAACGAATCAGCGTTCTGGGTAACAGCGCAAAGTGTTCAGTAACACCCCAAAATGGTCAGTAACACCGCAATTAGTGGGTCATAGGGGCTGTATGCGGGATCTATGGGGCTATGCGGGGGCTATGCGGGGGCTGTCCGGTTATGCGGGGCTAAGCGGTATGATTGCGCTTGCATTCCTTTTTTGTTCTTTTACTGGCAATTTCCTGCGGCGTTGTAATTCTTCTTTCTTGCGCTATTATTGCTCGTTTCTTTTTATGCTATTATTATTCTTTTTCTTGCGCTATTACTTCCCGCTCTCCAAAACGAATAGATAACAAGAAGGAAGAAGAAATCATATCGATTTGGTGGCCTTCAATGATTTTTAATTTTACTAAATCTCTTCTATTGATATATCAAGATATTTCAAGAATTGATATGAAGATCTCATATATAATTGAAAATTTTCATGATTAATTCGATATAATGGAATCAATAGATAACCGCCTTCTGATTCTAAATCTTTTTTCTATTCAGAAATTAGGGATCCAAAATTTATATTTTGAAAATTATTTTCTGGACTGGAATACGATTTCTAACTTAATATTCTATTCGGAATTTAGGAATCGAGACTCATATTTGATAATGGAAAAGAATGAATAATCGAGATTATTCAATAAGATAATTTTCTTATTGATCTAGAAAATTGAAAGATTTCTCATATTTGAATTCGGATTGATTTAAAAAAAGATGATATTTTTCTCATTTTTAATATATATATCATATTTTAAAGATGATATTTTTTTCATACGATTTTATATGAATTCTCTAATATAAATATTAAGAGGATCGATCGCTTCTGGATTCGTATCTGAGAGAAATGATTATGGATTTAAGATAAAGAATCTTAAGAAATAATTATTTACGAGAAATCGATTGAAGAATTTTAAATTTGGTTTTTTGGAAATATCTTAAGGAGATGAATTTTTTTTGAATTCGAATTGAAGAACTTTAAGATTTTCGTTTTTTTTGAAGAATTAAAAATGAATAATTTTAAGATAATGACTTATATAAGAGTCTGAATTTGAAAATTTCAAGTATTGATTTTTGAAGAGACCTAGGAATAAAGAATTTTAAAGAATTGATTTAGAAAGAGATTCTAATTGATATATATGGGTTCGAATAAGGGGTTTATCTCTATAGAGATAGGATTCAAAAATCCGATTATTGATAAATCGAACCGCTTATATTTATTTCAGAAAGATAAACGAATATTTCGACTTTCTTTGATTCTCCGAAAATTCTTAAGAAGACTTTTTTTTATGATATGAGATCTTGGAGATTTGAAATCTTGATTCTCTGAAAAATCTTAAGGAAATCTTCTTTATAACTTCCGATCGTCATTGCTGGAGATTTCAACGCACAATTGGATGATAGTAGATTTCTCGAATTAAGTTCCATTATAATCTCCCTAGACAATCTGGGGCGCCCATACGATATGACAGATATAATTATGATAAATATGATTTTTTCTTTGAGAACTCTGGGCAATACAACCTTATAGATATTCTTAATGATATCAATATGCAGACAAATATATGCTGCCAAGGAGCTCTCCAAGGGTCATGACCTCGTAAGAACGTCGTTGCCATTGCGCGTCGCCTCTTATATACAGTCAGAAGCAAAAGAATATTGGAAGGACCGTATTATTAGATGGAAGAGTGACCAGGAAACCCTCCACATACATATTCGATAAGTGCACAGGAGCAGTGGGAGGGGCTAAAGACGTCATCTGCCAAGGTCTCTTCGCGTCCCATCAGTCGTAAATATATTGTCCTCCCATATATCAAGGAATTGTGCCAGCAGAGATGTAAAAGCAATTCGGGGCAGGAACGATACCTGCTAATGCGCAGGATAGCTTCTAGCCGACGATATGCCAAAAATCAATGGTGGCAGCAGCTGCAGCAGGATGCCAAAGCCGGGTC
>CAJNIZ010046082.1:275524-287369 GCA_905231905.1 Symbiodinium pilosum | reverse complement strand
GCTCGAAGTAAATATTTTTTTGTATTGCTACTTATAACTGGGGTCCTCCACCGTAAGTGGAATAACTTGCTGGCAATTACTTAAGGACATTTGTCAAAAACTATATACACTAAGTACTTGAGTTAGCAACTAGACTTTTTCGTAGACGTCCGTGAACGGTCATGTTCAGCTTCTGTAGAGGGGCAGGTCGCTCAAGGGCTTCTGTGTACCGAAATTTTCAATCCAAAGCTCTACGAACTAAAAATCAAGCCTCCTTGCCTACTTGCCCCTCTATGAATATGAAGCATTGGCGCCGGTGCTCTTCTCCATGCCGCAGTATTTCTGAGCAGTTTTTATAAAGATCCTGATTCTGGAAGCTACCTTGGCTAATAGCGGCACTTAAACCCGAAAACCCCAAATACCCCAAACTAAAGCCTTCAACTCCTGACCTGCAAAAACCTGTGATCCTATCTACGCCCGTAAACCCGAGCAATCCAAGGCTAGGCATCCGCGGCCAATCCCTTGCCAACAGGGGCAGCCAGAATCGCAGAGGCGCCGAGCAATCCGTTCCGGAAAGTCGTTGATGAAGTCATGAGTCAAATGGGAAGCAGTTCGGCACCAGCGCAGCCGATATCGGCTTGCAGATGTTGTATATGTTCAAAAAACGGCGTCGCGGAGTGTCTTCGCGGAGGCCGATGCAGGTAGCTGCGCGAAGCTTGGGTCGTCATGAATCGGCCGCGGCTCCTCTACCAGAAATAGGGAGTAGAGTAATTGTAGCGGCTCAACGACAGAGTTTGTCGCAATGTGAGAGAAATCTGTGTGGATGCGCGACGCCGGCGGTGCAGTGTCGTGCAGGAGCTACAAGATTTTTTGCACTAGTTAGTTGATGGTGCTGCAGCGCTGCGAGTAAACCTTACCACCGCAAACGGCTTGGGCATGGCTCTGACTGAAGTCCGAAAAATCGCAGCAGGTCTGTTGTCAGTTGTCAGGCCGTAGGACTCCGAGATGGCTTGAAAGTCTTGGCTGATTCGGATGTGGCCCCTCCAGAAAAACGCAGCCGCCGGGCTATAGGAGGGGGGTTTCACCCTCTTCCGCCTCAGGCGCTAAGCTAATGGTTAATGAGAACGAAAGGTAAGAGCAATGTAAATGTTAATAGCAGTATTGATTCATTCAGCTGGCTTGAACACATGGAAGGAGCTCTCCTCTTTCGGGAGAACTTTGTTGGGGGGGTTATATGGGGTAGGTGTAGCCTTCAGATTTGGGGCTTGTTTGTACTTCTGGTCCTGGCGGGTGTAAACAGGCTTCCTTATAGAAAATGTGGGTTTTAGGGTTTAGGCTACAGATGTTGAGTTTCGCTTTTTTTTGCATGGTTCTGGAGACAGGGCTCCTAGGGAAATATTGGTAGGTGAATATACCGGGCGTCCATTCACAGTCACAGTATATAGAAGTTCTACAAAGGATAGGGAATGCCAAAATTTTAGGTCTTGGGGCAGCTTGGATACTCGGACCATCAGGTTCAAAGGGGTTGGACTTAAGTTTTCTGTCCATAGCCGAAAGGTTCTCGAAAGATGTGACGCCCTTTAGTTGACCTAGAGTTTCTACGTCTTCAGGGCATCCATAGCCATGAGTTGGTTTATGGAGCCGAGAGGGCTTAAGAGGGGTAACAGGAAGCAACAGCATAAATGAATGGCAATACAACGGCAGCAGCAGCAGCAGACTAAGCCCTCACACACTAATTACACGGTTTCCGCATGGATTTCTAGGGTAGGGATTCTGAGGAGTTTTCTTCAACGTCTCACGAAGCCCCATTGAAGCTGTCAACAGAAATCTTTCATGCTTCTAATACATTCTACACCTGCAATCCTAAACGCAGAGCCTCTTTATGAGCTCGTAATATGGTTGTTCAATATTTTTCAGAAGTAGGCATCCCTTCGCCTGGCGGGTAGAATTCAAGCCATCCTGGAAAGTTCTGCCTAAACCGTCCAGTGTGAGACCTTCTAGGATTCTAGGGCTCGTTGACAGACATGACTGCCTGGCCAACAACATTTCACAAACACAAACAGAAACTACATACACTGTGAGGCGGTAGGCAAGCTCTACTCCCATCTACCTTCAAATCTAAACCCAAACCCGAAACAATCTAAACCATGCAATGCACCCAAGGCCTCAAAGCCTGAAGCCAAAGATGCAGGTCGCCGCTGCCGCGGCCACAGGTTTTTGAAATCCACTCAGAGGCGGGAAGCAGGGTCGGTCTAAAGTCTGCAGGTTTCCTTGAGCCTTGGGGTTGACATCATTTGCAAGGACAGCTGTGCTTCGTTGAGGAACCTCAAGATCACCGCAGCAACCTGTAGAAGATTGCCTGTCATCACCTGTACCCCAGACCGAAACGCCAAAACCCCAAACCATCAGGGCATGAACAACGAACAGGTAACCCCTGAACCCTGATGCCTGAAACCCCAAACCCGAAGCCCTAAGTTCAGAAGCGCATCAGCCGCAAAGCATTGAAATCCAGAAGCGCTAGAGCCAAAAACCTTCAATCCTAAACCCAAAAAAGAAGTTCTAGGCAAGCCTCCTGCACCATTTTTTGCAAGGGGGAGGATGCGGCAACGCCCCGTCGACCCAAGAAGGCGCTGGCATGAGTTAGGGTTTGATCGACTAGGGTCTATTGGCTCTATTTGCAGCTTCATGGGCAAATTGTGCAGGATGATTTTGTCACATGATGGGTTGGTGGCATCCTAAGCCTCCAAACACCGCGTGTTTCCATGTGCTTGCATGATGTAAGACTTTCCAATGGCATTGCTTCGACCTTCAAGCTATATAGCTCTATTGTTCTTGTTTGCTTGTTGATGCCTCAGCCAGTTATTGTGCGTAAGATGTAGCCACAATTTTGCGCTGTTTGTTTGCAGAAATTTGGTACTGCGGGATTAGGGTGCTAACAGCCCCCTTGAAAGGTGAGTGTGCGCAAAATATTCGGGTTCAACAGAGGGTTGAGTGAGAAGTTGCGACGTTTAATGTCTGCTCTGAACCATATGAAAACCAAACGCAGGCCCCTAAAAGCCGTGCTCCCCAAATCAACCTCCCTTTTTAAGCACAATGGTCTTTCTAGGGTCCTCCTGGCATTCCATGTTAGTATGGGGAAGTGCAACTATGCCCAAAACTTCCAATGCATGTCAGGCGTGTGAGCCAGAGCCCCAGGACCTTGGGTTTTGGGGGTACTCTGCAAGATCTTCAATCGCAAGGTTACAATAGGGTCTGTGCGGAAGATGTCCAAAAAAGGTGGCAATGGATTTCTTTGGCGGTCCACTTGTACCGAAAACTAAAGTTATCACTTGGAGAGGCATGTGGCGAGCACTCTAAGCCCCTGTCCCAAGTTGTTGGTGCAGCTCCAGGCCCGCTGTCAACATCTGCAACTTTATCTGGGTTGGCCACCCTTACTTAGCCCCCAAGCCGAGTCCTGGACCATGTTTGTTTGCAGGATGGAGGCTTAGGCTTAGAGTTGTAGGATGCGGCGCTTTGGGCTTGCATGCTGTACTCCAGTCTCTCGACATCCTAAGCCTCTCGGTCTACATTTTGTAGGTTATGAGCTGCAGCCACGCTCCTGGTGTAGCACTACATTGCTCGCTCTATGGCGTACTTAGCTCTGCAGAATACATACCCTGGAGTAGTTATTGGGCCTTGGAATGCTGCTTCAATTGCAGCCATGAGATCGTGACCGTCTATCCATCACTAGTTTATTCTCAGGGACCACAGGATTCGGTGTCGTAATGTGTCGGACATCCAGAAATCGTTGCAAGTAGTTCCTGACCGCATCTTGGCAGGCACCCTGAGCCCTCACGTCTCAATGCCAAGCCCTGTGAACCCTAATCCCTACAGGCTGAAACCTAAGTTCCCGGCCCTGGGAAATCCTGGGTGTCCTTGCAATTGGATTCCCTTGTACAGCCGGCAGCAAGCCAAGAGCCTTCAAAGTAACGGATGAAGAGCTAAGGTTGGATGCTGCGCGCCACAAAGTGGCAGAGCAAGAGAAGGACGATGGCTTGGTACAAAAGGGTTGGGTGCCAAGGGCTCATGATCTAGGATGTAATACAATTTGTCAGGATGTGGGCTCGAGGCTCAAGGTTTATGGTGAAGATAGGGGGGATCGCAAAATCATTGCCCGTTTTGGAAGGAGTCACCATGCTTGTGCTACGTTTTAGGCTATGTTGGCGAAGCTGGACAGGTGCTGGACTTTCAGTGCAGAAACATCTGTGGATGCCGACATGGCGTTCTAGCTTGTACTGGGTGCAATTCTGCAGGCTGTGTGGGGGGACGGGTGGTAGGCCCAAAGCCCCAAACCCTAAACCGAAACATGAAAGGGTCCCATCAGTGGGCTCGAACAAATTGCCAAGATATCAGGCGCGTGTCTGACAACTCAAGAAAATTAGGGTTTGGGATGTTGGGTTTAGATACTAAAAACCCTGCATGAGCTTGGTAGACCATAGCAGCAGATTTCCCAAGGTACAAGGTGCTTAGGGTAGTGCAGGATTTTAGTATCCACCGCAATACCGGACTGGGTTCTGAAAGCCCTTTGTATTGAGGCTCGTAATATAATGCTCATGGTCCTTATGAGGAATCAATCTCTTGAACGTGAAGGCTTTGAGCAGCAAAGCCCGTCCCCGAAGATAGGAAAGCTTTCTCAATCCAAGTGTCCAGGAATCTTGGGCATGGTTGGGGTGCATAAGGAGGCTTTCTTGTTCAGTGCTCTGTGAGAAGCGGCCTTCAGGCATTCCAAGGGCGTACCATGGAGACCCCCAAAGCGATTCACAATTCAAAACAGAACCGAAATTCAGATTCCCCTGGATGGTAAGAAGGAGCTCCTGCAGCAACGGGCCGTCGCCTCGTCGCTGGAACAGGCCATGTTACGGTTTGGGTGTACAGTGCAGCTGTTGGAGGGTTTTAGCAACATTTATCTCAGGTTTTTGGGCCGTGTGCCCTGCAACTTAATTACGCTAAGCAATACTGTGGTGGATCAAGGGATCGACAGGCAGACACGAAACCTAAGGTCTAGATCCCCCAGAACCAAACTCCGAACTAGAAGTCTAGGGCCCGATGGGCAGAAGTGGCTTCGGTGCCTCTGCAAGAACACAGACGTGGAACCTTTTTTTTGCTTGGCAGCACTGTGAAAGTTGCCTCCACAAATCATGCCATTTCCAAATTATGCACGTGCAAACCGTTCGGGGATCCCTTTGCTCTGGGGCTGAGGGTTTGTTCAAACAGGGGGCCACTAGGGGCCTCATGGATATATGCGGCGCGCAGAGCTGAGACGGGTCGGTGACAGGAGTTTCTTGAAGATGTGGAATTCGCTTTGATACACGCACCATGGAGGTCATAGTAGGGATTCTTGCATTATCTGCATTTTGAGAAAGCTCCCATGGCTTCTCTGAGCACCTGATCCTGAGATGGAACACCTTCTCGCCCGCGGCAGCGCGCACTTTGGTCTTCACAGCCCTTCAAACCCTTGACTTGCCCAACTCTTCGTTGGTGCATGGACAACCCAGCATGGAGCTACGTACCCAAATCTTCGAGATGGTAGTGGTGTTGTACACCGCAGGTCGTGCAATAATGTTCTTCATCTACCGTATCTTGTGTGTGTTGACCTCCTGAGATGCGTTCTCCTGTACGGTGGTCCTAGCGCATCCCTTATCTAAATTTGCGACTAAGGAGTTGCGGTTCATGGTTTAGATATTTAAGATTCCCTTTGGAACTCCATGCAGTCCTACAGATCGTTTTAAGAAGCTCTCACACCAAGACCTTATCTTCAATCAATGTCCCGAGCATTTAGTGGCATCCTAACAAATATCCTTAGTGAAGCCAGCTGCAGCAGAGCAGTACCAAAAGAACAGCCCTATGAGAAAGCCATTCTGACCCAGAAGCGTGAGTCGGAGTCAGCCAGCATACCGTGTCCGGGTGATAGCCCGGAAGTAGCTCTGTATTAGTCCTTTCTAATTATTTCCTGGGGGGCATCCAGAAGATTCAGTAACGGGTTCAGGCAGCCGGCATGGCATGTGCTTAGTAAATCTGGCTTCTAGGCGCCAATGAAGCCCTTTTCAGCCCAGCCTAGACGCCACACCCTAGGCTGCGCGATTCTCAAGTAAAAACTCCCAACGGAGGAGCTGACGCAGCAGAAATTAGCCGCGAAGGCGTTGCCAGAGGAACGACTGCTTAAGTTCTGGTGGTGGCATAGGCATTGTGGAGTTTAGCGTTTGACGAATGAAGAGGCAGATGCATTCTCTCGAGATGTTTTTCACGTTGTGGGTAGTAGCAAGTTGCTCTCCAGACCCCTGCTGTATGTTGATCTCAGGGAGTGAGGATTGCTGGGTGATGTGCTTACGGATTCCTTGGGTGGGTTGGATTCCATTTCCGGTAAAGGCTGCATTGCTTTTCAATGCATGGGCGCAAGGCTTCGATTTCGGAATCCCAAAGACCCTGAACCTTGAACATGGAACCCGAACCTGAAACCCCAGACTCCAAGCACAAATCCATTAAACCCAACCTTAAACCCAGAGCCCACAGCCTGAAGCCTGCTGCGAGGAGTTACTGCAGCAGCGTGTGCGCGCGAGGGCTGGACAGACGGCCGAGGCCGGTCTTTGTGTGGAAAAGATGCTGTGCTAAGGGAATCTGGGGCTTGAAGGTTTAGCGTAGTTAGGATTCGGGCTTCAGAGTCAAACATCAGGGTTTGGGGTTTAAGGCTTTCAGCTTTTGGGTGGAGAGCATCGGGTCAGGGCTTCCTGTCAAAGTGATCTCATGGATGCATGGATCTTGGAGATTTGAACATTGTAAGGCTTGCGCGGGAAAGTGGACACCTCAATTTCTTTGCGCTTGCTGGGCAGAATTTTATCCACTGTTCCCATAGTCATAGCCCCAGACATATAGTATACCTCTTGTCCAGGCAAACCCAAACAAAGCCTTAACAAAGGAACCCTGTAACCCCAATCCCCAATCCCCAGGCCTTAATTAAACCTTAAACCTCAAAACCCCCTGAGTTCATCAAGGCCACCCAGACGGATGCAGAAGCTGTTCTGGAGGCCGAGCTTCAAGTGCCAGCGCCTGAGGAATGAAGAGGAGTTTCATGTGAACTGGAGTGTTGGGGGGTTAGGTGCAGGTATAGAAGGTCGGTATGAAATTGACACGACATGGTGCTTAGAGCTAATCAGAATTCAAACGGATTGTGCATCAGATACGAACGTCATTCTTACATGATGCAATTAATCATTCCAGAGGTAGCGATGGCTAGTTCAATGCCGTCGTCGCTCTAACGAGAATGTTTTTGACCGAATAGCAAGTTGCCGGTGTCCATAGAACGATGCTACCATGTCTCACTTTGGCCCTTTGGCTTTGGGCAATCATATAGTCCTTAGTTGTTATCTTTGTCCTTTGACTATTACACCAATGCTGTGACTCTTGAATTCTGACGCGAGCCCTTAGCATTCAGCCCTAGTTTAAGTCTGCAGAGACCACATCGAGCACAGGTCGCGGAAAGAACTGGCTGAGATACAAGTGGAGAACGACTCGCTCAGGAGACGGGATCAGCTTGAAGGAGTCAGAGCAGATTTCGTATGTAGGGCTTAGGAGGAGCAACAAGAATGCCAGGGTCAGGAGTAAGAAATCAGCCCGCAGAGTTTTTCCGCTTCTCTTCCCCAGACCAAACTTCGAAAGGCCAGCAGTCCTTGTAGGGCCATTTCCGGGCTTTGATGTCTATCTCAGGGAGTCTCTCATGTCAGTTCGTTGGCTTGGTTGCCAATTCATAGCTACCCTCGGCATCTCCCAGCAGCACCCCATCAGCTCTTCTACTTGCAAGAACTGTAAGCATTAATGTTCTCATGGCTAGTCATCTTCCCATGGCCAGCCATAAATACTGGTGGCTTCTTGCTGAAGCGGGAGCCCTTGCAAAAACATTGGCATTGGCAGATGCCCCAAGGCAGCAATGACAAAACAGTGCTGAACTAGAGCTTTTTGTGATCTTCATGTCTGCAATTTGCACTCATGTGCAGCAGCGCAGGGCCACTCTGCAAGATCGTGCCAACGAGAAGCAGGCAACCTGACCGTTCAGTAGTACATCCGGGGTCAGAGCAACTGAGCTTGATGACAGGACATCGCATCCACACGGTTTCATAGGGTCGAGGGAGGTATGAGTTGTGGGCGTTATGAGCTTAGTAGCCCCGCAGGCAGAGAGGTTGAGAGTTGAGTATGGGTTGGTTGTGAGATGAAGGGCTTCTGGAGGCATGCAGATAAACCCTTGGGGTTCATACATTAGAAAGATGGAATTTTAAGAAGCCGGGTTGTGCCTGCACAACGCTGCATACGGAGCTTCACGCGTCGACTTGATTTCACTCTGTTTTCATGCAGCTTGTGGAGCTGAATGTCTGCACGCAATACACGCACAGCGCTCTTCCCGAACGCAGAACATTCGCTATCGGGAATGCATCAATATGGTCAGGATGGTCAAGTAGCTCGAGGCTTGCTGAGTGCCGATGCAGGCCTGCCCTAGACTTCATTTTAGCTAATGGATGAATAACAAAACGCGGTGTCCTTACCCGACTTCACATCAACTAGTTTCTCTACGTAGAAGCTCCGATCTCATTTCATCCGCTGGAAATGATATATTTGTTCACTGTCTCCTTGACTCTTGTGCTCTGCACACGCTCGTGAACATGAGCTTTCATCATCAGAGCTTCTCAGCAGTGTACGCGCTTACGTAACAGCAAACCACGTGCAACAATCTTGCACGTTTGCCATTCTACAGGTTTGTTGAGTTTAAGGAAAAGGAAATTGCAAATCCAAGAAGCCCTCTCCTACATAATCTGTCACTGCCTCTCGTTCCTATGTACATTTTTGAACTTCCTGCTGCAGAAGCATAACCCACTCGTTAAACTGGAGCCAAGTACTGTCCCCTAATGAAAAAAGTTGATTTTGGCAAGTTGCTGCCAGGCCTTACTCAAGGACTTGTCCGACCAGAAGGCCAACATGCTATCCCATTGCTCGGGTCGCTATGATAAGAGCCACATTTGGTTGGGACCTGGTGAAGCCGAATTTTGAGAACTACCCGACTACCCGACTACCTGTTGGAAAGCTACTAGCTACTGCATTTTGGTGTCGCAATACGAATTCTTCTACCATTTTGCTATTCCTGCGATTGCTACGATTGGCATTGTACTTACCGTTGTTGCTGCGACTGTCAGGGCCTGTATGGCCTTTACTTCTTGTCATGCTTGTATCGCTTGCGTTGGTGCCACCAGTGTTTCTGGGGGTGGATGGCGGTTGGAATGTGGTGGGTTTGGTGTTGGGTTGTCATCGTTTTTTTGCAGGATTCGTCCCGAGACCCTTAGCCATTAAAACCCAAGCCCTAAACCTGACGTCCTGTAAGCTTTACTCCCTAGCCCTCAACCGTTCAGCCCACATCGTCAGCCAAAAATCAATGTTCAGCCATCATCAATGCCACGGAGTTTGGAAGTTGCACACGGGCTGGCGAGCCTTGGGTGTGCTCATTTAGGATTCGGGGTGAGGGCTTAGGATTTAATCTCATGCGGGAGCATTTGGAATCCCCTAGTTGGCCATGACGAGGTTGTCAGCTCCCGGCTCCTTCACTTTGACTTGAGACATTCATGGTTTTTGCAAACATGATGGCGACCATTCAGATTGAGGGCTTGGGTTTTATGAGGGTTTAGTCTTCATAGGGATCCCAGGCTGTCTCAGTCTAAATTAGGTACCTCATGCGAACACTATTTCGACAGAAAGCCCAGGCATAGCCTTATAAGCTTGGTATAACCCCAGCACTCCCGGAACATTGCTATTTGAAGAGATTCTGCAAGCCCTAGTAGAGTTGGACCACCTAAGCCCTAAAAACTCCAAATCCTGCGCGCTAGGACTACAACATACTGCTATTCTACTTGGTGCTTTGTAGGCAATGCGGGAATGCATCCCCTTGTATTTCCTACACAGTTTACAGCAAGCCCCATGGTGAGACTGCGAATTGGGAAGAAGTCCTTGACACAAAGGACAGAGGCTGACGTTTTAGAGCTCAGTCCTTGCCGTAATCGCTAGACTCTTGTATAAACCCTAATCTCAAACCTCAAGCCCCAAGCCTGAATGAAGCCGAAACCGTAACTCGTAATCCGCAAGCCCTAAATGTTGTTCTTCCCGACTTTTGGGGATAGTCTCTCCCTAGACTCTATATTCCCTACGTGAACCCTCCTAATCCCTTTAACCGTGTGAGTCAGTTCTGGACCAGGCTGCTCTGGTCGACTTGGCTGGCAAGACGCAAAAGAAGCCCCTGGGATGCTATCAAGGAATTCATCTTGAGAGTTGGGGAGATGTAGGGTTCAAGGTATTTAGCATTCTGACGGTTCAGGGTTTTGGGCTTGGAATTTCGGCTTAGGGCTTTTTAGGGTGCAGGGTGGTAGGATGTGAGGTATCTGTGTATTGGGTTTTGGGGCAAGGTTCTCTGCATCAGAAGGTTAAGCGGCACATCTTCTGCACTGTGATGTCAAGGCAAACTGAACTGTAATCTCTCATGTTGGCTCAAAAACCCTTAGCCTATCGTGACTATGACTGCCCAGAAACTCAGGAACCCTTACTAAGATCCGTGAAGGGGCAGAATTGAACATGAACCCAAAAGAGCGTGGGGTTCCCTGCTTGTTTTGGGGTCGCGTGTGATAGGGCCGCACATCTTGCGGAGGGAATGTTAGGGTTTTGGCTCAGAAGAGTGAAGGTTTGTTTGGGTGTGGGGCTGGTTCCATGCGTCTTCTCGGCCGATTTCAGAAGGCACGTTGGTGGGGCAAGACGCGCTATTGCATTTCAAGTGTTAGAAGTGCAGGATCCCATTGTCCGAGGCTTAGGTGTCGCTGGCACATCCCAAAAGAACGCTTGATCTCAGTCTCCTAACGAAGGATGGATCCCTGGAAGAACGGATTTGTTTTGCAGGATTTTCGATTTTATGGGGGCGGCATGCAACGAGATCCCTCAACGATCACTGCCAGACTCTATAAGACTGAAGCATGCGTGCAGTATAGTTTGCCCCATGCACACCAGGGCCCTCAAAGCCAAATCCTACATGCCAGACCCTAACCACCGCGACCTAAATCTTACACCCTAATCCGCAACTCTAGACCCTACACACCCCTAACCCCAAGCCCTGAGCCGCAAACCCCAAACGCAACACCCAAAGACCTAGATCTCCAACCCTATGCCCTGAACCCCGGCCTCAATCCCTGCGCACATGCCCAAACCCTGCTCCCTAAACCCAACCCTTCAACCTGGGCGCCCCGAACCGTCAACACTGAACTCAAACCCCAACGCCAAATGGACTGTGCACCAAAAGTCCCTAGCCCAAACCCCTGGCACTAATCCCAGAAAGGAGAGACCCCAACCCTACACCCTACTTGGATGGCCAAGGAGACTCAGTAATTTATTCGTTGCGATAGCTGGAGTCATTATGTGGCCTAATCAGCCTTATTAAGTTTCCCCGACCATACATCATCAGCCCTACTGCTATCATGCAAGGCTGGTTGCAGCTGCCGAGGTCCCTGACTGGGTATTTTTCAATGATATAGCCCAAACCATGATAATTCTTATCTACGAACACCATCCAGAAGAATTTTTGTTCCTGGACCGCCCCTATATGGCGAGGGCTAATGTGCAGCACATGCGGTGTGTGGCCGCATGGCCTAGTTTGGCGATTAGGGTTTGAAGTGTAAGTTGTTTCTTTCTCCTTTTTTGCCGTATGTCTGGGATAGTAGAGGCATTTTGCTACACGTTGCGATTATGTGGGGTTACAGAATGATGGGAAAAGTTGCGATTTGGGGCCAGGGGATATAATATGGGGTTCATGGGG
>CAJNIZ010046082.1:263071-275424 GCA_905231905.1 Symbiodinium pilosum | reverse complement strand
TCTGTTTTTCCTGTCCCCTCAGTACGATTCAGCACAAAGCCCATCCAGGGTACCCCTTTCCGCTTGAAACCTAAGGCCTGACCCTTAAATCCTACACCTCAAGCCCAATAAACCCCAAGGGTTGAACTCTTCAGTCCTGAACCTCTCTGGCCCTACACCTCTAATCGCACACCCTGAAGCTTTAAGCCCTAAACCACAGTGTTGCAAAGCAAAAGCTGGAGGAGAAGAAGGAGTTGCGCAGAGAACTCGAGCTCATCAAGGCTCCGAGGAGCCCTGTTTCACGGCTTCTGGATTGGCAATTTTTAGGGGATGTCAAACACGGCGGAAGTCGTAGCATCGAGCGGCCTCTAGATTGGAATGCAATTTATGCTTCCAGGAGCCAGCTGGATTTTCGCTGAAGTGGCGTACGGCTTCAGAGAGCCCACAGAATGTTAATTGGAACGTATTGCAAGTTCAGTACTGGAATCAGAGGTGTAGATGGGCCGGCTGGATTCACATGTAGCACAAGTTTAATGCTGGAGTCTACCGTTTCCAGGTACGCCAAGGTACCCCCGTGCAAGAGCCCGAATCAAGTGAACAGTTGAGTAAACGCCTAGCGTTAGTGGCTTAATGTTTAAGAGCTGCTTCCACCGTTTACATAGCAGTCACAAACGCAATTGCAAAGCCGCGGCTCATGCGGAGACAAACAACCACGAACTGCAGAAACCATTGCAAACCTGATGCAAATCAGGCCCTAGCAGAGATGAGTGGCGTTAAAAGGAGAATAGCTCGGGCAAAGCTTATGGTGTGTATGCACATGCCACATAACGTGTTGGCTAACCCTCAGCCAAAAACACTACTCGATGTTAATTGGTGCCAACTCGTAAAGAATGCTTCGAAGTCCTTGAGAGGAAGGCAACATCCTGGTGGTGAGCGGCAATGCCTCCGGCCCGCGCTTCTCGTTCTTCTAGGTTTGTTTGGGTAGCCTCAATTGCAGCGGGATTTTGGGGCTTTGGGCTCAGGAGCTTTTGGTTGGGGTGGTTGCTTGAGGGTGGGACTAGGACTGTTGATTGATGAGTGTATACATGTACATAATATGAGGCTGTCCTTTTAATTTGCGGTCTCTGGGTTTGATTTTATGGAATTTGGAATTCTACGCTTCTGTAATTTAGGCTGGTTGTAGCATCATGCACGGTACCTGTCATGTCTACTCGACTGAGAAGGGGCTTTCATTTGATGAGTGTTGTTTGTATGCATCTTTCCTGGGACCGTCTAGTTAGCTGCATTGTCAAGTCGGCATGAAACGCGTGCACGTGTAATTGCACAGTCGATTTTTCGTAGCACCGTCGGTGTACATAGTTTTGGTCATTGATTCCTCCGGACATCCTGAGGAGACATGAAGCTTCGTGTCTTGTGGGATGGACGGCGGGGATCCTTGTCTTAAGAGTCCAAGTGCCCAGGACTTAATCTATTTTTCGTAACCAGACTTTGCAGCCTGCAGCTGCTTCTGCACGGATGAGGGTCCAAATCAGGGCACAATTTTTAGGCCCAAGCTTAGGTTGGCGCTGTCACAGTTTAACCATGAAGACTTGGACTCTTGGGATATGATTTCAAAGATTTCTGGAGGAGTCCGCGCTCTGGATGTTCCAACGCGGTGACCTAGTTAGCCCTTGAGGGCTTAAGAACTTGTTCCTATCGAGAATTGGGAAGCCGATTTCCCATGAGGACACAATGGTCAACAGGACTCCTCGGATCCTAAAACTGGTTTTAATTTCGGAGGCTGCCAACTCGATACGGTGATTTCAACCGGATCCCCAGTGGCAAAGATCAGGGCATCTTACCTCCTGACACTTCCCACAGCGAACGCAGAACCAGTTGTACGCTTGATGGAGGAGACCTTGTAGCAGCTAGGGTACCGAAACTGCTGTAACTCCTAGAAATTATGGGTTTTCCTATATGGTCAATGATTTCTTCTATCAAGGCTCGTCTTCAAAGGATAGTTCTCTAACCAAGTCCGTCTTGGTACACTGGAGTTCTAACTGTAACTCATTCTAACCTCACTTTTTAATTGGGCAATTCTGAAGTCTTACCAGAACTTGTAGTGGGGGGCTTTGCAACGAAAACCAGGGCAAATCACTGCAATTGGACTTGACTGTCTGCAGTGGGCAAAAACCTGTTGCGACATGCTCCCTGAATCCTACGTCTTAAACCTCCTAGCCTAAGCATCTAATCTAAACAGTATGACCTCTGGCTCTAAGCCGCAGCCCTTAGTCCCGTGGATCCGAAACCGGACTCTATCGCACGCCCAAATCCGGTATGCCCTACTATTCCATCAAGATGCAGTTGTATACATTCCGCAGACTAAGAGAGAACCATTCTAGAACCAAGTCCTTGGCATTGCGAAGGAGGACGTGTGCCTGTCATGATTGCTTGCTCTTGACGCTATCATTCCCATCACTTGTGTTTCTGTGTTGCGTTTGCTGCTGTCCTTGTCTCTAATATGAACCATATAATTCAAAGGTATACGGGGTATACAGGATAGCACGTCGTAGGGCCTTCATTACGTCAGTGTGTGCCTCAACCAGGATTTGGCATTGTATTCTCTCCCTCCCTCTCTCCCTTTCCCTCTCCCTCTCGCTCGCTCGCTCTCCCTCTCCCTCTCCCTCTCTCTCTCTCTCTGTCTCTCTCTCTCTCTCTCTCTCTCTCTGATACCTATACTGATTTCAGAAATGAAGGATGCTTCTCTAATATTCTCTAGTCGTAGCTATGCACCCCAGGCGAAACCCTATTCTCTGACATAGATTCTCCAGATGCAGGACCCTTGATGTTGTTGCTCCATGGCAAGCCTATAGCCACTTCGCCGTCCACTTATTCGTCATCTTATATTGGAGGCAGTGTGTGTTGGAGGCAGTGTTGTGCCCCTATGCATGTGGAAGGTGAGGTACACTTCACATTCCAGAAGGTGGCACTCTCCACTTGAGAGCGCGGCAGCAGGTTCGAAGATCCTCGAGCTGCGCAGTCTCCGCGAAAAGTGTTAGAGCCAGAGTGGCTTTTCACATTGCACGGCCCTCCCTGGGGCTTTCCCAAAAATCGGGGCCTTTGCTTTCCAAGAATGCCAGGCCTTGAAACTGACCGTGTTAAGTGCTGTAAAAATGGAATCACCATCTCTCTCTACTTCCAAAATTGAGGGCCTGCACAGCATCATTGTCAAAGTATCGTCTTAGAAAGGTTGTGGGCAGCACTTGCAAAGATCGAACCAAGCCCAAAATTCAAAATCCTACCCCCTTGAGCCCTTTTTCTGGCAGATGGCCCTTGATTTGGGGAAACTATCAATTCAGCTCACGTATCGCGATGATGACTGGTTGCCGACGCGCAGTGCCAGCTCCCTACTCTTCTGAAGAGATGCCGAAATATGTGAGTTGTTTAAATGAGACTTTACCTTGAGCGTACTAGGTTTCCTGGGCAATGTTTTTGAGTGCATGTACAGGGTTCCAAAACACGTTCTGTCGAGGGTACATGCATCTGAAACTACACGACCACCAATGAAAAATGAGAGCGACACCTGCGAGCAAAAGTTGATTGGACCCATGTTTCAGTGGCCTGGCGCATATTCCCGCCAGCAGCCAAAACATGTTAGTTGCTTTTCAGCTTTTTTGTAGGAACAACCAACTTTATATGGAAAGCAGGTGAAGCGCGCAAAGCGAGGGACCCTAAGAATCCTAGGCCTAACAAACCCTTAAAACCTAAAATCACATCTCTGTGTGAACCAGAAACCTTCACAACCCCAATCTTTAAATTAGGCTTTAAACCCAGAACTTACAAACTCTGAAGCCTCTGAGCCTTAAGTTAGAATTCCCTCGGAACGCACGGCGGAAGAGGCACCTGCAGGAGCTTGGTGCAGAGCACCACCTCATCTGTAGCTCTCCATGCTTTTTTGGGGGGTTTACGTAGAGGATTCCGGACTCAGAGGTTTTGATATTAGGATTGGGGGTTAGCCTTCTGGATTGAGGGTAGTAGAAGGCAGCACGAGTCGAAGAAATAATGGGGCTCGTTGATTATGTCCTTGCAGTAGGAAATTGTACTTCGGAAGTGTTCTGGACATGGTACGCAACATGAACACTTAGCTCGACATCTTCGCAAAACTGCTTATGTACTTGCAATGCACTAGGGCCGTCGACTGAGTCGTTGAGATGAGAAATAATTTTCTGAGCGAGGACTGGATCTCCCCATCAGCACTTACTTGTGGGGCTTCCTAAAAGGTCTTGCTGTTGTGTTTTCTCATGTCCTCCTGCAGCGTTCATTCTTCATCGCTCCTATTTTGGAGAAGAACCAGAATTGTTACTTTGCCGCCAGCAAATGCTACAATGAGGCCCGTCTCACCTTCATGCCTCCTACGACCGGCAAAGCTATGCACGCGAGGGATAGCTGCGAAGAAGAGCTCTGGTTTGTGCCCACCTTTTGCGTGCCCTTTTGCGCAGATACAGCGAGAGTGGGACGTGTATGTTCTGGGCACTAAGCTCCTTTTGCGTGATAAGGTACATCTGTTTCGAAACCTCGGTGTGCCTCAGTGCGCTTGTTGGCTGCAGGGTTCAAATGCTTCACGGGCTGCTTATCTGGTTGTCAACATTGCCAATTTCTAGCTGTTCCTTCGCCTGTCAACGGGCTCGCTGTACATTTTCTGCTTGTATAAGGGCTTGGGATTTGGGTAGTGTTTGGGGACCTCGGGGTTCTTGGAGTGGGCTTTGGGATTTAGAGTGTTGATATGCTTGGCATTGCACACCTGGCATCTTGATGCTGAAGTTTCTTTCCCGGCCGCCGGCCAAAGCTCTCGCACCATAATTCTGACAATGAGACACGCAAACAGGCAATTGCCCCTTCACGCCGGGCATGCGATATGGGATTGACCCTGCAAACATACCTACAGATCCGATCATCCCGCTTAAAGTCTTCTAGGCGCTATTGCAGCAGAGGTTTCTTGCAGCACGGTCTTCAGCTAGCGTCAGGTACAAGTCTGACAAGTTAACATGTTTTCAAGAGTGTGCCCATACCTAAAGCAACAAAGCTCAGTCTGACGGTGCAGTTATGTGAGGAACCTTAAACCTTAAGACTTGTACACATTGGAGAGGATCCCACAGATGGGTGTCCATGGCAACGAGAGCCCCGCAGTGGACAGGATTACTCGAAGGCGTCGCGGCGCGGCCAAGCCATGTTCCGTCTTTCCAAGCAGATATGCAGTGGCGCGTTGGACCCCACAAGTGCTATGGACAGCCTGGTTGCTCCTCGATTTCCGTTAATGGCATGTTTTGCCAGATATGATGGCGTCTGGTAGCCGCCTGAACACAACACCCTAACTTGGAACAGATTGTAAGCCAGCTACACTTGTCGGCTGGCAACGTTCCTATTGCATGCTCCTCCAGGTCCTGCCAAACTCATTCCAAACAATTTCTGGAGACCGCTGTCGAGATGCTTTACTGGAAGAGGCTAGGCCCAAGAGTTCGGGTACAGGGTTCAAGTTCGCTGTTTATGATGCATAGCGTTCAGGGTGCAAGGTTTCGGTTCAGGTTCGGAGATTTGGAAGTTCATGAGTAGCTGTTGGAGACTTTTGCTCCTGGAGAAGTACATTTGTGCACACAAAGATTTAGAGTAGGGCACTCATAACCTAATTCATTCATGACAGCCACTCTTGAACCTCCAATTTGGTCTGGAGCAAGTTCAGGCGGAGAGCTTCGTCAAACAGACTAATGCCCCCATGTATCCACGAACAGTTTGGTTAACACCTGTTGTTTTTAGCTCTCGCCCTCAGATAAGGAACTCTAAGCACCTTTTGGGGTGATCGCCCAGCCTCACAGTGAATCATGGGCGATGGTGAAGGCCATACCAAACTAGAACTTTCTTGGGCGGATTCTGGTATTTTCACAGAGCAACTTCATTGCAACAGGGCACTGGAAGAAATGCAGTTTTGGGTATCAAGAGGCTCACTTTTTGCCCTGCTCAGCGGAGCGCAGAAGAAACTGGACAAAGATGAATGGTTTGTCTCAATGTCACGCTCACATGGTAGGCACTGTTGCCTTTGACGTCCAGATGTGTCGTGCAAACATACAAGCACACACGAACAGGAAGACTTTCTGCACGCATGATGCTTGGATCTTTTTGAACCTTGTTAATAGCATACAATGTCCCATCTGCTTCTCATGGCTCACACAGAAGATAACAGAGAACTACCATAACATCAGGTTACAGCTTTGTTTTGCAGGAAGATGCTGCGGTTCGCGCTCTGAGACATGTTGCTGAATCGTGAGCTGCTGCAATGATTTCCGCAGTGTGAGAAGGGGTCATCCCTGTCCTGTGGCACTGATTCAAAGTATGTTGTCCTGTGATTGAGTCTTTCAAACCAAAGAACTGAAAGGGAGCCCTCCAATGCCTTGTCCTGCTTGGGAGCAGGCTGGCAATCGAGATGTTGAGTGCAAGCATGTGGCATCCGGAGGAGATGTTTCAGAGGGTCTCACGAACAAATTCTTCAGGTCCAGGTTGATGTAGGAAGTATCAAGTATGCTGCATTGGGTTTAAGACACATGGGAGCTCTCCGCTGTCTATACGCTTCCGGCTCTGATGTACTTGAGGGTAGGGTCTTTGCAGGCCTTCTTGTTATGATTTGATGAATACTGGCAGTATAATAGCAAGAGGCTTTGAGTAAACCCACCCCCAAGAAACATAATTTTGCCACTGCAGCAGTCAAATCACTAGCGGACTATCTTCCTGTGCTCCTCGGGGGGGGGGGGGGGGTTCAAGCGTGTTCATGGCAGGAGGCGTCAAGCTTGAAACTGGCAAGTTGGAGCATGTGCTGGCACAGCTCCTTCCGCATTCCTGTCACGAGAGTTCAGTGCTGCTCATGGACGAATCTAAGCCGTGTCAGGTCCAAACACTTTCTATGCTGTTTTTACTGCAAGCCAGCCCAAAAAACTTCTGCGTATTTTCCTGGATGGGAGTTTTAGGTTTCCTGACAGAATTAGTAACTGCGAACCCGACAGTGGAATTGTAGCTCAGTTAATACATGATACGAATATACGAAAAAGACAGGTTGCCCAGCGGCCCCCAGTTTCAAGAAACCTCCTAGAATTGAGGAAAGAAACCGGCAGTTGCTTGAGTTGTCGATTACAATGCCAACTTCGCTTATACAGACACTGCCAGCTCTTTTTTGTAAGTGTACACACAGCCAACAATCTTCTCAACCAAGCCCCAGATCCCAAGCCCTATCCCAGGAAAACGTTGTGGCGACAACCTCCTTAGCAGAGTCGCTCTGGAAAGCGGCTCCGGCCTTCCTCCGACGAGCCTTGAACCCCTCCATGCCTGGGAGAATCGTATGGAGACTCAATAGGGACTACTATGAGGATTCATTTTGGCGTTTGCTCGCTAACTGCTGCTGAGGAGACTTCTTCGGCGAGTTTCCTCACATGCTGCGGCCTTCGAAGCTTTCTGGGCAGATCTGGAAACGGATTTAGACTTTGGGTTTTAAGGTTTTTGGACAAATACGTGAGATGCAAAGCTGCTGCTTGTACAAAAATGCTTCAGCCCTTCATCGTAAGCATCAACCGCTGTCCTTGATAAGGTGTCATTTAGGATAATGATATTCGCTATGCAACCTCTATGTACTCAACCCAATCAAAGACCTTAACTCCTTAAGCCAACAATACCTCAATCCTAAGCCCGAAATTGCAAAAACCTGAACACCAAACCCTAAACCCTGGCAGCACAACCTTAAATTGTGAGGCTGTGTCTCATTGCTGGCGGCGCGGGCGCGAGGTCTGACCTTCACATAGACCCGCTGGCATGGACTGGCTGGAACTGCCTGATCCACGGAAGGACACTGGTTCCCGCTGTGGGATAGTTCGATCTGGGCCCCATAATAGGGAATGCCAAGGGACCCTAATTCTATAAGGATACATACAAGATTCTAGCTGAACGGATTGTTTCGAGACCCACCCTTGTCCTTCCATCCAGGACAACCTCATGACCTCGTTCTGCTGAGCAGTTGTAACGCAATGTTGCTGCATCAAACTTTACTTCAGAGCTCTGAACTGCTTTGAACCTACCGCCACTGCAAAAAGTGTGGAAAGCACCCCTTTGAAGCCTATATAGACTCTAAATCTTACGTTTGCTGCCTCTAAGACTGCATGAAACTCTCTTTGATCGACTTGTTTTGCTTCTGTGAGCCGATCCTCATCACGATCCTTATATGACCAGTCATAAAGGTAGGTATATATATATATATATATTCTTGCGCCCACTCCTCTTCGGCACCAGTACGTGTAGGAAGCTTTGGCACTTCTACCCTGATGTGCCGCAGAACGCTGAAGCGTTCCGACCCATCAAAAGACCGTCCCTAGATCTGATTTGGAGATTAGGCCAAGTAGTTTTCAGGAGTTTATGTTTCTTTGGTTCAGGACGCAGAGGGTTCAGGGCCTAAGTTTAGGGCTTCGAGATTTGAGCGAGGGTTATGGCTCTTATAAACGCTGAGCGCTCAGGGATGAAGGGGCTTGCTGAAGCCCTGACAGCCGGGGATCCGAGTTTAGGGGCTTGCGGGTTCGCGGCCCAGCGTCCTCGGTGTTGAAGTACAGGTCTTCAACGCAAACACAGGTCCAGGGTGCCAAGTACTATTATAGTCGCATATGATCATATCTACCTATATCTATCTATCGATCTATCTATTTGTCTCTTTGTTGTCATCCATTCTCAGTATCCTTATGTTGTCATGATTACTGGTACTCCGGTTTGAGTTAGGGTAGTCATGGCTATATTGTCAGTTGTCATTATGAACAGGAGCCATCACAGCATTGCTGCGGCTCAGGTTCGGCATTAGCAGAGGAGGTGCCACAGCTACGCAGCATTGTACTATTGGCGCTTTGGCTTTGAGCAGCAGATGAAGAACCTTTCTTGCTTAGCATTGAGGGTTTGCAGGGTTTAGGGTGATGATTGTCAGGGAAAATCTCCAACAATGACTAGGGGTCCCTTTTGCTGGTGCGTCTATCGGGGTTTAATGCTATCCATAACTCTTGAAAACCCAAGTTCTCAAACTCAGAACAGTCCCTATACAAGCCCAAAGGAGACTTATCTTCCCATCAGGCTGTCTCGCCTAGCAGGCCTAGCACCCAAAGCCTTAAAGGCTTCAGCACTTCCAAGCCTCAAAGCCCTCACCAACAAAGCTTTCAGCGCTCATTCCATCAAGCCTTATCGCGCGAAAAGACCTACACCTCAAAAGATGATGATGCATCTGAAAAACAAGTCCCCCTACCTACCCCGCATCAACAGTCCCTTAGAAGGGCACCGAAGAGTGGATTCAGAATCTCCAGAAGCACCCGGTAAGGCACTGGCTGGCACAGTGATGTCGACCTTTTTGCCCATCGCACTGCTGGCCCAAAGGTCCCTTTCTCTTTCTACAGACATTTGATTTCGGGTGGCTGAAAGTTCATAATGAGCAGTTTCCAAACTTACCTCGCGCCATTGTTGAACAGAATTGAATGGGGTGTCCTGCCATTTTGGGTGCCCAAAACAGGCGCAGGACAACCAGGTGTATAAGGCTTCAGAGAGACCCTCAGGTTCTGTTGGGATTGTCGTGTTTGAGACTTGCTGTTTTCGATTCGGAAAACTTTGTCACATACTGGGCAGCATAGACCCCTGAGACAGTTCAATGAACCTACATTTTTGGGAGCAATCCTTTAGGAAAGCAGCCCGCATCTCCAGTCTCGCATCACTGCCTTGCTTGCAAACACCTGCTTCACCAACAGATTGCAAGGTGATATTGCAGGCAGACTTCGAGAGATTTCCGCATGCGAAGGGGTGCACCCCGCCTCTGGAGCATGTGCAGGATGGGGACCGCCAAGAATACTGGACTAGCTTCTTAGGTTGTTTAGGATGTTATGGCTGGTGCATTTTCAGGTGCCTCAAGCATGGGTTCTTAATATGGTCCCCACCTGTTTTCTGGGTCTTAAGTACGTTGGGCTGGTACGGGTTGATGAGGGGCAGAATCCCAAAGGAGGCGCACACACTAGAGTCCAGGGCCGGCATGGTCCGGTAAAAACCCCCAACTCCGGCAATGCTTCCATGCACCTGCCAAAGTTTGCACTTTCAGCCAAAGGCCTGGTGGCATCCCTCCTCTGTAACGAAGTCCGAGACAAAACCCAGGATCGTGTGAAACCTATATACCCTATGTGCGCGAAGCCCAGAACCCCAAAACCTCATGAGTTCTTTTGAGAGGAGGCAGGTGAGACCTTGATTTTTCCTGGGCGTTGGTGGCATCAGCCGCTCAGTTTTTCACGGACAGTTCGGGTCTGGATGTAGAGTTTAGGATTGGGAATTTAGGCTTAGATAAAGGCGTAGGAGTTTTGAACAAATGCTCCCTGCGAATTTGATCCCAAGATGGGGGAGAGTCCTTGCTGAACGCGCTAGATCCATGACCGCAAACCCCAAACCAGAGAATGCTCACGCGGCATGGATTCTTTTGGCATGGTGTCTGCTTGTTGTGCCTTCCACAGGCCTTCATATGGCTATGTCATGGTGGGGGTCATCTTCAGGAGAATCCAATTTCTTCCGCGGGATGTTAATGTCGGCTTGCATGGCACCTCAGGGCATGAACCTACACCCCCAAACCCCAGACCCCTATGGTTTGGGGGTATTGGGGTCCTCGGTCACCACATGAAGGGTGAAGTCAAGGATGTAACCCAGGCAGGTAGAGATGATAGTAGGGCGGTCCGTGAATCATCAATCCGAAGATCCGCAGGGATCGAAGTATCTGCTGAAACGGGGAACTGTGGTAACCCTGCAATTTTCTTCATGTCCTCTGAACCTGTGAAACATGAAGGCTTTCAAGACAGGCGAAGCTTTCTTTTTCGCTCTTGTTCCGCATATACGTGGGTCCTCATGATAGCGCGCGTCCTGCTACAGGCGTGTCCCATCTTCGGAGCAGGAATTTAGGCCCAGTGCCATCAATGATGAAGCCAAGGACATACCACCTGGAGCCAACTTTAGGCTTCGCGGGCCAGGCACATGGGGCTAATTACAGCAGTTCAGGATTTGGGAGGGATTACGGGTTCATGTATGAAGAACAGAAGCGACAACAAAGATATGTTGCAGGAGCTTTTCAAACTACTTTTGGTGTTGAAAATCAAGAAGCTGTGTTGGGACGAATGCTAGCTCAAAAGTACATTTCTCGCATCAGGGCTTTGTTGTTTCAGGAATGCAAAACTCAGGGCTCAGAGTTCAGGATCCGAGCTTAGAGCTTACAGCGTAGGCTTCATAGGTTCTGAGCAAGATGTCGAAACTTGAGACGTTTCGGCACAGAAGCCCTCAACCATCCCGTGACAGGTGCTGAATGAAGAGAACCTGAAGCAGGTTCTTGGACACATCATCACCTGGCACCTTGGCTTTGGGCTTAGGTGGGTTTAGGTTCTGGGGTTGTCAGTGTTTAGGCTTTTGGCTTTAGGAAAAGCAAGGTCAGGGGTTTAAGAACATTCAGTCGAAGTACACGGGCGTGGCAGTTGGATGGGAGAGCAACCTATCCTAAAGCAGAAGACGTGGAGGTTTGGGCATGTTTTATGGATCTGGCATATCTCTAACAGGGAGGCTTGACGGTGATTCTCACTCCTACAAGGCACAGTATGCACCTAAAGGAATCAGAAGACAGACCCTGCAGCAGTTTGATAAACCAACGAATTTTATGGACAGAGCTGCCTGAAAATTCAGGAGCCCATGACAAGAACTTGGCTGAATGATGTAGGCCCCAGTGTCCATGCCTAGTTTTTTTTGCAAGACTAGATCAACGACATATTCAGATCAAGAAGGCCCCAAAGCATCCTAAAACCTCCGCAGAAAGCGGTAGACCTCAACCTTCAGCCCTAAACCCCATACCCTAAATCGTGAGCCTAGACGACTGGAACCCTCAAGCCCTAAAATCCACAACCCTGACCTCCAAACCTGAAACCCTAAAGGCCTGTACCCCCATGGCCCCCACTTTCCATGGCGGAGCCAAGGTGCGGCTTAGAAGCCGAAGGCGAAGAGTTCTGGAGCCACCTGGCTCTTTTTTAGCTATATGCCTACGCTTGAGGGCTTGGATCTTAGGGTTCGGAGTTTTGCTTGGTTTTGAGGTGTGGTGCGGGCCTACAAGTGTGACTTGAAGAGTCGTGGGCCTGGATAAGAGGTACGAGCAGGCCTGTCCAGGCCTGTCCTCACTTAACGCGGGTCAGTACGTTGTAGCCCTACTAAGACCCCCGGAAGATCTCAACCTGTAGCATGGCAAGTGCTACCGGAATTTTCTATGAACATTTCCTCAGTAGCCTTCAAACAACAGGAATATGCCTGTCTCGGCGAGGGCCAGCTGATGC
>CAJNIZ010046082.1:246068-262971 GCA_905231905.1 Symbiodinium pilosum | reverse complement strand
GTCTCGGCGAGGGCCAGCTGATGCTGTGATGCTGGCCGTGGTTGTGAAAATTGTCTCGGCAAGGGCCAGCCAATGCTCCTGATGCTGGCCGCGGTTGTGTGAATTGTCTTGGGGAGGGCCAGCTGATGCTCATGATGCTGGCCCTGGTTGTGTGAATTGTCTCAGGGAGGGCCAGCTGATGCATGCTGGTCGTGGTTGTGTGAATTGTCTCGGGGAGGGCCAGCTGATGCTCATGATGCTGGCCCTGGTTGTGTGAATGGTCTCGCGGAGGTTTGGCCCCTATAGTTAGCAGAGCAGACTCAAGAAGAAATGTTTCTCAGTAGTAGTCCCTGCAAGCTCTACACCAGGACCACATTACCCTAAAGCGACAGTGATGAGGGGGTTGCTTCGTGCAAGGAGTGCTTCGACAGGTTTGCTCTACAACTCTTGGGTATCTTTGCAGGATGCTACGAGCTCACCCACCCAGCTAGCTAGGAATCTCTTGGCCATCTTACGCATTGCCCCACCACAGCACCAGACCAGGGCACCTGCCCATAGGCTCCAAACCGGTCCAAGAGCAAATGTCCCTGACCCTAACCCCCCCAAAACTTGCTCAACCCTGCAGGACTCCCTATACACTTCTCGTCATTGCCGTTGCATCCTACAATCGTTGCTGCTTCTTTTCAAGCTCTAAGGGCCTCCAGACCTATCATATCCCTCATGCCTGCGAAGTTTCCATCATGCTCTAAGACCAGAATTTCCAAAGACTTGTAGTAATCCCCCTTGGACATCCATCCCAGGACAGGAGCCAAAGGCCTTGATTGCACAGGCGTGCGGCCCAAAGCATGCATATGCTCAATATGCTCATATGCCTGTACAATCCTATACACATTTCTGTCTGTACATGTTTATCTGTAGGTGTGCATGTTCGTACATGAACACATACATATATTCAGATACATGTATTTCGGATCGGCTACGTAGATCCAATAGGGGGCAAATGATTTTGGGCGTATGGGCAGGCGTGGTTGCGTACACTCTTGGTGACGTATTTTAATGCTGGTCCTTGATGGGTTTGCCATGTACAGCCCTTGCAGCTATACATGTGATCATCGATGGCGTATATGTTGCTGTTTTGTGGAGGTTCGGGATTTTGGCTTGCAAGCTTGGGTTTTCAGAATTGGGCCGCTTCGACTGAGGATCACGGGATCACGGGCCTTGGGATGAGGATGTCAGAATATCATCCGTGCTGGTCTGAAGTTTTTGGCATGTCGTTCCCAGCCAAGTCGAATGGCTGCTCGTCTCGATGTTGGTCCATAGTGACTTCAGAACAATAAGCCGAACAGCAGCGAGCTGCATGATCAGAAAAGCATTTACAAAATCAGAAGGTGGGGCTTCATAGAATGAGTACCCCACATTTGAACCACCTTCAACCTTCCGAGATTAATCCCCATCGCTGAACCTTGCATCCTGATCCTGATCTGTAAGATCCTCACAAGGTGCTTGGCGAGGCGATTGACTCAATGTGACGTCAGATGTCTCAGAGAAATGGCTCGACAAGGGGTTTAGGGTTTGGGGGTTAACCCTCGGGTTTCGGCCTTACCTAACGCTCCTATTTAGTACCTTGTTGGCTAAACCACGGCAATCCTGTTCAATTAAGCCGCCGTTGCTCCTGCATTTTGCTTGCAGACCCTCGGAATTTTGAATGCCCCCTCCCAGGTGCTGTTGCGTGTGTTCTTTTTGGCTGGCTCAGTCAGTAGAAGGTACGGACCATCCTGGTAGCCCACATTTCCCAGGGTTTAGTTTAGGGCTGAGATTCTACGCTTAAGGTCCGCGGGTCCAAACTTTATGATTTATGCTTCTGGTTTTAAGTCTTGAAGGACTTTGCGCATGGCCTCAAGAAGCACCTGAAGCACCCCCTCTAACCACAAAACAAACCTGGGTTTGGTCATGGAAGCCCTATGCGATCCGTTCTTCCAAGAAGAGGAATCCAAAAGCCGCAAAATCTGAAAAGAAATGAGGCAGGGTAGAACAGACCAACAACTCCCCAAGACATACCTTCATATCTTCTTTATCTTCCCATTTCGAGCCCTACAGAACATCCCCCAAGTACTCGGGATCCATGGCTATGGCGCTGCCCTCCTCCGATCTTTCGCCTAGCCCGGCGGATGCAGCGGTGAGGCGGTTACTGAGGTGCCTCTTGGGGAATAGGGATTAGGGGATAGGGATTAGGCTTGCCTTGCCGTTTCCTTCTTGGGGAAGAGAAGAGGGGATTCCTTCGGCGAAGATCAAATGGTGTCGAAGGAACATCTTGCTTTTCCACGAACTTAGAGGGGAGAGGGTTCAGCTGTGAGTGGCTTTAGTTTACCAGACGACCTAAACCATGCAACCAGCCACCCTGAGGGTTGGGATTTGGGTTCAATCACTCCCCTCAACAAGACTTGTCTACAATCCCCAAGAATCCCAAGTCAGGGCTCTAAACTCCTAGGCCCCAGAATTGTGAATCTTGAGACCTAAGCTAAATCCGACCCTAAAAACTTCCTGACCGCGATGGACAGCCATGTCTACCAGCCAGCACCAGGCAGGTGCCAGAGAACATGATGTTTGCGTTCTGGTATCATTATCATAATTCGACACCTTATGATCATTCTTCTGAATGTACAGTGGTCCCCTCTACCAAGCTCTAGGCTCCCCCAAAAGGCCACCTGAAGATCCTGAAGCCCCACATACTCCCTCGTACTCACTATCTGACTGACCCTGGGGCTGATACGGGGATCCATTCAAGTCCCTTGGTGGCAGGAACCACCCAAAGATCCCGCCTAGCTCCGTTTGCGCTGCGGAGCTCCGGGCGCTGGGACTGGGAAATCTGCCCATCCTCGAGTGGGAAGCCTTGGATGAATTGTAAGGGTTTACGTGTTTATGGCGGTGCAATTAGGGTGCAGTTTTGGCTTTGGGCATTTAGGCTTTCACGGCTTGAGGGTTTTGAGTTTAAGGTTTGGGGTGTGGGATGTAGCGAGTAAGGCCATGAAGGCGGTCTCGTCTCTATTGTGTATGTCTATATACGAAAGGACGCAAAAAATGATTGTATGCATCAGTGTGCACACGGAAACGTATTCTGTGGATATTAGATATAAAGGGAATGGCGGTGCTATTGGAGTCCCGTAAAACGGATTCGCGTGGAATGATTTGTCAGACTTCGGCACCAAGACAGCCAAAGCAATGTCTTTAGGGCTTAGGCGTGTAAGGTTTTTGGGGTTCACGGCTCATGGTTTAGGGTTTTGATTCGCGACCTCGGGACTAGGGAGATGTAGGGGGCTTGCGTAGGGTTTTGCGCCATCAGTGAAGAGTAGGGAGTACAGGAGCTGTGGGTTAAGGTCTTGTTGAATTCTAATCATTCAGGGCTTCCGGGTGAGTTGATTAGGAGTCAGGTGTACTTAGGGCATCTTAGGGCTTAGGATTTGTGCCATGGCAGTCTTGGAGTTCGCACAAATCACCTTCACATCTCACTGGAGTTCGTTTGCTTTGCAAGCGACATAATGCTATCTGAAGAAGGCCCGTAGACTGTGGTGCTGGACCATTTTGCATGTTTGGGATACATGAACCTATCAATTTGGGTCACTTGGCTTTTCGTTAGTAGACAAAATCTTCAAGCTGTAAGCTGCAGATCCCTGCTGTCAAGGCTCTGAGCACAAGCACTATGCCCCCGAAAGGTAAGAGAGTCCTAAATCTGTGCACAAGGATCTGGAGCAACCCTGGGGCGCCACATCTGCACTGAGTGCTGCAGGTTTGGGCTTGCTTTAGGGTCGAGGGCCTAGGGCTTCAAGCACGAAACTCAAATACTTTTTGGTCCTCAAGAAAAGACGGCCCTAGACTGGTGTCTTGTTCTCGGCGCAGTTCCAGGATTCGATCATCAGATTCATCAGATCTCTTCAACTCCAGGCGCAGAAAACAGAACAAGTCGGGCTTCCTGGCATCTCAACTCTGGGTGAGGGCTCCAAAGCTACAAAGCCCCCAGCCCACCATGTGGGCAAGGAGATCAGAGGTTAACCTCGGTGGATGTCACTTAGTGTTGCCACCATGGCTTTCAGGCGCGATTCTTGGAAGCATTGGGTAAGCATGGGCCATGATACTAGTATGAGCTACTGTCAATATTAGCCTGATTAAGGGACTATTGGGGCCCTCTTGTAGTTTAGTGATGCCACATAGGAGCCCATGTCCATTAATTTATGTAGTAAATCTTGGCGTTATATACTGTATGTATATGTTTAGGTTCCCAAAGATTGTAAAGTTGTTTAGGAAGACCCCATGATCCTACTCACAATGCCGATACTGGCGTCCCTAGGCCTCTCTATTTCGAGAAGCCAACATGTGATCTGTTGAACCTCCATATATCGAGAATGCCAAGCACGCCATTATCAGGATTTATCATGGCTTCAGGTTTTGGGGTTGACGCAGTCTAGGCTGCTAACCAGCTTGGGCAACAAGTATTCTTTACATGGGCAATATGATTGAATCGTATGGGGGTACATGTGATTCAGCACGCGGAGTCATGCAGGGATGCCCTGTAAGAAGGGAAAAAAACCAGGAATCCCTAATGTGATTCACAAGAAGGTTTCCCCTTGATTCAAGACGAATCTGAGACTTGAAATCCTAAAGTCTAAGCCCTTCATGCTCAAAACTCAACCTATCTGGAAAGCCATGCAGTTCCAGAGAACATTAGTGAGGTCAGTACTTGGACCAGGAGACTGCGCCCGGACCAAAAGGTTATTTTGGGCCAGGCAAGGGGCTCAGCGTTTGGGCATTTCTCTGGCAGCGCGTAGTTATGTCCGGGGTTACTAGTCGGAGCTAGTTTTTTGGTGCAAGCACAACCCTACTGCAGACTACCCAACGAAATCCTTGTGGGCGTAGGATTTAGCTTGAAGCTTAGGGTTTGTTGGGGGGGGTATGGTTATGTAGATGTGCCGCAAATCCACCTCGCAGGATTTCTGTGCTAGGGATTCTATTGTGTGCCTGAGGCGACTGTGTACGAGCCTGAAGTATTGGGCAGGTAGCACTCCAGCATAGCCGCTCTGATATACCATGCCGGGCTGAAGCCCAGCTGAACGCTTCAGGTCCTTGCTCCCTGAAACCCAAACTCTGGAACTCTTGACCCTCAGGCCCTGGCCCCTAAGCTGCAAACCGTAGACCTCAAAACTACATGATTGACTCCGACACCCGACATGTCAACACGCTTTCTTTACTGATCTCATTCAGCATGCCAGCGAGGGGCTTCTCTCTGGGAGCAACCAGAGCCTACAGCGCGACCGGAGCAGGCATCCTCTTGGGGTAGCGAATGTATACAAGTTATGTAAGGGATTTGGGAGGCTTTGGCTTTGGTATTTCGAGCAGCCATGGATTGATCAGGGTTCTGTAGGAAAACTGTACCCTTGTGGTTGTGTTCGTCTTGCGAGCAACGTTTGGAGATTCTTGGCTCGCCTGCTTGCCTTCTTCTTCTTTGTTTAGTTTACCCACATGCATTCTGACAATCAACCTTCTATATCCCAACAACAAGTAAGCTTGCGACTGAAGCTGGTTCTCGAAGTTTGTGCTCTTTGGAAAAGATTTCGCAATGGATTTTACGGACTCCAGACTCATTTCGCAGATACGCAAGTTTCTCAAAACGAGTGGCATTTTTGATGGCAAGTGGCAGCTAGAGTGGGACGGAGGGATTTTGTTCTTGGAGTTGATGGCTTCCCGTTGAAAACGCCGGGTTTCCTGGGGCTTTAGAAGCATCGGCTTGACATAAACCCTGACCTACATTACTCATGCAAGGCAGTAGTCTCCGTCAGTTTTTTTTTTGCGCTCACACTGGTTAGCTAGGTTCAGCGTGTAGGGAGACTCAGACCGGTGATGCTTTCAGCGCATCATGTTCATTTGCCATTAAACGATCCTGCGGGCTTTGCAAACCAAAGCACGGTTTGAAACCAGGTAGGTCCACGGTGCCACATGCGAGCTTCTCAAAATAACTCCTCTCCAATCTGTGGAAGTGACGCTCCCTGTAATCAACGTCTTTCCATCGCGCCCGTCATTGCCCACTATCCTGACACCCTTCCATATGACATCCTGCAGTCGAGCCAGACTGCATTAGGGGAAGCTGCTCAGCAGTCAAAACAGCGAGGTACTGTCATTCCGTCATAGCAGGCATACACACTGTAGTGTATTTATCTCAGTAGCAACCGAAGCTCGTTGATCCCGATGGCAGTCTCTATATAAGCCCCTAGAACAATTCCTATGCCCTATTCCTTCATAACACATAGTAGTTTCCTTTTTCTTTGCTATTGCATCTATTTGCCTGGCAACTGTCAGAAAGTCAGAGAAGGTACCGGCTGCTGGCGTATTTCAGATGCCTGCCCCAGATATTGCGGTGCCACACGGTGTGTCGGTATGTAGGAGTTAGCGTTCAGGTGGGGTTCAGCGTTTAGGGTCTGGGGTTGCTCTGCACGCGGAGCTTGAACGGATCTTCTGCACTTTGCTCACTTTGCTGAATTTAGTGGCCTGAACTGCCAGCAATATTCCTTCATAATGCCGAAGCAGATATAGCATGCTGTAGACCAGTTTTACTTGCTCGGGCCACTGCAGTAAGAGTTTCAGATTTCAAGGGTTTTGAATTGATGGATGTGCGTTAAACGGTTAAAGGTATAGAAGTTTCGGATGGAGGAGTTTTGGGTTTGCGCGGGTTCACTCGCCGAGTGCTTCCGTTTGCAGGTGGTGTGGCTGGCAGCTGGGTAGTTCAGACACAGGAACTCAATGATTGTGGTGCTACAGCGGTTGCAAGAGGATGCATACTTGGAGTAGCAGGTGTAGTACAAGAATTTGCAGTAACCAGGATGGCAGCTAAATCGGGACCTGTCTCCCCCCACCCAGCTAATAGATTGAAAGCCCCTGAGGACTTCGCCCAGCAGTCCCTAGAAGTTGCATAGCCAGTTCAGTCTCTCAAAGTAATCCGCCGTTGCCAGACGCTATATAGATGTACGCACATCTTGCCCTCTGTCCCTCTCTCCGAAGAATACCCAGAGAACCCCAGGCTGCAATCAGGATCCCTATCCATATGACCAACGTAATGGAGAACTGAGCCCTACACTATAACTTATCTATAACACCTAAACTGAAAAAGCAGGTGCCCCCAATCGCGGGCTTTTCCTCTCTTCCGTCGCCACTGAGCTCTGAACAGGAGGATTCTGAAAACAAGCGAGTTTGGATGTAAGGATGAGTGGAGATTTTCAGTGTGGATTCAGGCAAGTTCTGAGAGTAGACTGCAGGATGGCATGACCTTATATAGGGACTTCTTATAATGATCATACAAGATTGTACTGTACACGCGACTCTACTCGTGAAACAGAAGGGCTGTATGAGGTTCTAGGTTAGTTCGGGGCAGTGCAAGAAGCGTGTTTCAGGATTCTGGAGCTTCTCATAGCAACTCCTGAGGCACCCGGTCGACATGGCGCCGGCGCAAGCGTCGCCAGCCCAAGGACAAGCTGCTAGTGGTTGGGGATTTCCTCTTTATGGATCTAGGGTGTAGGGGCTTGGAGTTTGTGGTTCAGGGTTCAGGGTTGCAGGCTCTGTGATTCTTTGTGGGCAAGAATGGCCGGGACATGAAAAACTAGTCACGCCTTTGATATTCAATTTTCTGGCCTCTACGGCTCCCCATTCATGACTTTCGTATTATGATGAGAAGTATTGTTTTCGTTACTGACAACACGGTCAGTGCTGAAGCACTTTCTCTAGAAGTGTCCTTATAGGATACGCAGATGCATGGGGACTATGAGGTGACAATAGGAAATGTAGGACATCCATTGCAATAGCTTGTAGCTTAATCAGCAGTGTGGTTCCTATTGTTCAGTTTTCTTCTCGGTTGTAGTTGTGGTTTTGTAAATTACTACTATGCTTGTTGCTGCTTCCATTGCTAGCCCGCAAGCTCTGAACCCCCAGTATTTTCGGGGAAAACCATGGAACCTTCCTAGCTGGTTGGAAGGATCGGCTACAGCGCGCCTTGTAGCCCTGGACGCGGAGGCCCAGTTTCAGGCGTTAGAGTTTGGGAAAGCGGATGAAAGCAGTGTGGAGTTCGAGCATAGGGCATAGTGTTTACGAATTATGGATGATGGCACTAGTAGATAGATACCAGTAGTGAGAACACTAAATTACTAAGTTAACCAGGTTTTGAGGGGTAGAAGAAGGCAAGTACTCATCACCCTTCGGGCTCCAAAGATTGCATGGAGACTATGAGGAGATTGCAGCAGCCCTTTGGATCATTTTGGCGCTCCAGTGCCCACAGGCTAGATGATCGCAGGGTTCCAACGTCCTACCCCCGTGCTGCTTTGAGCTGGTCGGCTAGGAGTGCAAAATTACAATCATCCCTCGCTGAACCTTGAGAGCCCCAAACTTTGACAATGATCCGCGCAGTCCAAGCTCCAGGACCCTACCTTAGCCCAGACCAAAGATCATCCGTCTACCCCATGCGCCCAACTACACCACTGCTGTTTCAACATCAGAGCATCCTTGCTGCGAAGGATGATAGCAATCCAAACAGTCGCAGCGTTGGCAGGACCATCTTGATCAATGTAATTCAGTCGAACTGAACCCTGAATCCGGACAGATGGGGGGACAGATGGGGATTCATCAAAGACAAGAGCCTCTGTGGAGCCCTCATCGAGCCCAAGGAAAGATACACAACTTTGCAATCTTTGCCCTCAACCCCACCCAAAATGCTAAGAAATGATCATCCTCTCAGCCATGAACCGTAGGCCCTCAACCCCTGCAAATACTGATAGAGGAGAAGGTGCTGCTGCAGGAGGTCTTGTCACTGGAACAGAGCCCAGGGCCCAGAGAGAATGAGTTGGCTCCGGCCTCCAGCTCAACACAACACAACTTTAGGGCTTGAGGCTTTGGCATGGGATACCAACGGGATCTGAGTTCAGGGTGGGGGGGTGGGAGTAGGCTTAATGGTTCATTGACTAAGGTTGCTTAACCCAGGCTCAGGTTTAAGACAAGATGGTCATTCTGTTCAGTAACAGCATTGTGCACGGCCGGAGCAGCAGACGGCTGCTGGATCTTCCATCAATAACTGACGGCTCCCTGTGTATTCCAGACACTTCCAACAAAGATTGCCAAGTACCCTCCAAGAAGGAAGCGCCTCCCAAACATTGTGTTAGGCTTGCATGGTTTCATGCTAACTTGAAGAATCTTGTGACTCCTTCGGGCCAATGCGGGTCCCTTCAGCGGGTGGACAAGTATACGGATCTTCCACCCCCATTATGGCCCCCAAAGGACCTCCAAGCCGATGCTCGCAATTCAAAGGAGCCAGCATGCGCAGCGACCTGCTGATAAAGATCACATGGACTGCTTCCACCAACCACAAAATGTCAGCCATTGTTGGACACTGGTATCGTGAAGCCCTCAAGTTGCAACCCATAGTTCTGCATTCGTGCAGACACCTTGCAGCCAAAGCTTCTAAGGGGCCTCCGCGGCGGCTCCTCAACGCAAAAGGGAGGAGTCAGGAACCGGGGGGCATGTATCTATAGGGATCTATAGGGAATGATATAGGGTTTCGGGTTTATACGGGGAGGTGGAAACTAGATTGATCCTTTCCCCCTTATTAATATTAAAGGCCCCCCCCCCTCCGGAAACGCGTATTTATTTTTTTGTGAGTATGTCGTTTGTCGTACAACCCGAACATTCGGGGGGGGGTACATAATGGGGTCCGGGTCCTATTGAAATCTGAATGAAGTTATATAAAATCGATTAACGCAAACAATAAAGAAGGACTATTGCAAATTAGTGCCTTACTAGGGATAATTGGAAATTAGGGCCTTAGCAGTGACTATTGGAAATTCAGGCTTTATTTGGGATTATTTCAAATTAGGGCCTTATTGGGGACTATTTCAAGTTAGGGCCTTATTAGGAGCGATTTCGATTCAGGGCCTTATTGGGACTATTATTGGGGACTATTTCCCTCTAGGGCCTTATTCGGGATAATTTGAGATTAGGGCCTTAGTAGGGACTATTGGAAATGAAGACTTTATTTTGGATTATTTCAAGTCAGGGCCCTATTAGGGACTGTTCCAAATTACGGCCTTGGAATCTTTTTCTGGAATTCTTCCATATACATTCCTTTATAGAAATCACTCAGCAACAATCCAGATCTAGGAAATCAAAGAGATCCCTAGTCCTTAAGAGTCGTCTTAACAAAACACCCCTTAATTCAGAGGATCCAAGCCGCAATTAACTTTAGTCTTGGCCCTTAATTCTTGGAAAGGGCAGATTTCAGAATGGCGAGCCCGTATTTCCTATTAGGGTGGGTTTAACATTAGGGGAAGCAATTGCATGGCTATTTCTCAAAATCGGTGTGCACCCTCAAGCTTGGAGCCTTGGGAAACATCTGGATTAGCAGGGGACCCCAGCAGTCCACTTTGAGGATGGTACAAGGTCTGCTTCACGACCGATTATAGTTGCCATCGTGGGTCGCACCAGTGCTTTTCAGTTCTCATGCCTTTTTCTAGGCGACTGATGGAACAGGGCTTGTGCCGGAAATTTGCCTCGGTACTCATGCTGTTGGGGCTTCTACCAATGGCTTCCTGAAGACGTTTGAGCCCTTCAGCCACCCTCGGTTGATAGGTCTGAACCAGAATCTGCTCACAAGTTGTGAAAAATGCAAGTCGTTATGCCACAGTGAACGAGCAAGCTCAACCTCGTGAGCATATCACCCCAAAGGCCAGAAACCCATTCTTTGAGACCAGATCCTCAATCTGCACAATGCCAGCAAGAGCTCAGGCACAATGAGGCTATACTGTACCACAAAGTTCCCAATATACGCGAACCCAGTGCCATGTTGAATTCGTCTATCCCGATCTGGACCACAGATGCGCCATCTCATGGTTCGAAAAGAAACTCTCTACCTATATCGTTTACATAAACTACAATCCCAGGATGTAGGCTTTACAATCCACGTGCCATATCTGCAAACAATGTAATTACATGTACTTAGCTCACTACCCATCGCACTATGAAAACCCCTGGTGCTGCCCATGTAGCCGGTTTCATCACAGAATATCCCTGTCAAGCCTTACTACAGCCCAGGTACCCCACCCGCCTAAAGAATCGCCGCCTGCCCGTAGCACTGGAAGCCGAAGGCAGATCAGCAGAAAAGATGACACAGGGCTTTGTTTTTGTTGCGCTATTTTGTGGAGTTTTTCCGGTGATTCAATTCGTAATGGTTTGGAGTACGGTATGACGTTCAAGGTTTCGGGCATCACCGAGGGTTCGTGCTTCATTGGCTTGGGTTTCATGCAGCGGAACTCACGCAGTCTGGGGGTCGGTCAAAACTATGAGATTACGATAGCTGGATTTGGTTAGGTGGAGCGGGTTGCTGAACAGCACGTTTATAGACAGCATGACGGATCTACTCCCGCGTCAGCCAATGGTGAGCCTGAAGCCCGTACTCCTCCAAACAAGCATAGAAACTCTTCGCACAATGCTGCCTTGTGCAAAAGGCGGCTACGTGTGGTTCCATGTTGGTGAGGTAGTATAGTGTTTCGGCCCCTTGCGCGAACACTGACACGGCTTGACAAAGTGCTACGCAACTGCCACCCGGCACTTGCTGTCAAATGAGCACTGCACACGCAATTGCAACTTTGATCAACACGGCATCGCCTGAGTCGCAACAATCGGATTTCTCAAGCCAAGCATTGAAAGCCTTTGTGGGAATCAGGATGAACCTTTTCTCAATGCTTCTTTTTTGGATTTTACCTTCCACCTGACTCACTTCATAGTCCATTCTCTGCAAGCACGAGCTAAGTTCCAACAGCCCTATAGAGTCCGTGCAAGATTGGGGCTCTGGGCCCGAAACGTCAAGCCCTGGACCCCCAAACCCAAAACCCCGCTCAACCCTCCTCAACCCTAAAACACTAACCACCCTCAACCGTAAAGAATGTGGCCTCCATCAGGCGCCAGATGCGACGGTCCCAAAGTAGGGATGATAATGCAGAGGCGTCCTTGGTTGAGGGCTAGGGATAGGGTTTAGGGCCTAGGCACGGGGGTTTAGGTTGAGGGATTTGGCAAAGATCGGAACCTTAAAGTGCCTAGGGATGTGTGCAGACTTTAAAGCGTTATGGTTGTAATGGTTGCACGCACTAAAGATGGCCTGATGTGAGAACCCCGCAGGACATAATAGGGATGGACGATTGACGGATGTGATAGAGGCATTCGGATACAGGTTGGGGAGAGTCTGCTACCAGCAAGCGAAGGAACGGAATACCAAAACAAGGAAGTTGTGATTTCTGTTGTTGCGCTTGCTATTTTCATCTTTATGTATACGCGCTAAGTAGCAGTAGCATTGTGGCGTGTTACGGCTATCATTGCTACTATTGCCATCTTGCTGGGATGGTAGGGTTGGCACGTGAACCATTCTAGGGGCCAACTCTCAATCACTGCGCCTTTAGCCCTAGGTTAGACAGCCTCAATCACTGAGCCTTTGGCCCGAAGTTAGACGCATCGAGTCTAGTACCAGCAGTTGAAGCCAGGCTGATGCATATCGCAATGTCTCCTCACCTTTTGCGTGGGAGGCCACTGCAAACCCCAACGCCTTGGCCCTTATTCGACCTCGGAGGATGAGGCTGAAGCCGTCGATCCTGCACCTCCTCGGCCTGCGCCGAAGGCCGCTTGTGGCGACGTTCCTTGCAGGTCTAGGGTCTTGGGATTTGGGGATTCAGATTTTGGGGTTTATAAGGTTTGGGGACGTAGGGTTTGGGATGCAGGGTTTTGGGTTTGGGAATTTGCTGCAGTGACACTGTAGTGGTTGGGGGGTGTTGGGATGGAAACTTGGCGTTTTGTATGGAAGTTTCCAATGATTTGCTTACGGCTGCCACGTGCATCCCAGCTTGAGTACTTGAGGGTTCAGGGTTTAGGTGTTTGAGGTTCTAGTGGAGTGAGATTTCCTCACAGCAAATTACACTTTTATGGGGTGGGGGATTGTAATCCTATGACTTATGACGTCACTGCCTTGCTTATCATGCTGATAGTGGCCACAGTAGGAGGATAATGCTGACTCAGCATTGATGAAAGCCCCCCAATGCCCCTGATCGAGCTATCTCCTTGTTTTGTTGGGGCGGGCTGCGAAGGGCTGAACTATAATGCAAAAATGGTTTTGAAGAACAAGAAGAAGAAGTAGTAGTAGCAGCAGTAGTGGCAGCAGTAGCAGCGGCAGTAGCAGAAGTAGAAGTAGGAGGAGTAGGAGTGGGAGGAGGAGAAGGAGTATTAGGAGGGGAGTACTAGCAGTAGTGGTAGAAGAAAATGTACAAATCTAGGTTTTCCGGGGCTATGATAAGTGTGGGTGTCGTGATAACTGTGTTCCGGCAGCGGGGTTTTATGATTGTGTGTTGGGTCAGGAATGCGAAGTCGACGTTAAGGCAGACAGCATCCCCAGATGAGTTCGCGATGACCAGCAAATATTTATCGCCCAAAGAGTTGCTTTATAAAGGTACTGCAACTTCCATCCGCCCCATTTGAAAGAAGCCATCAGATTCTGACAGCGGCCACCAGAACTTACACGTGCCTTGGCCCCTCAGACAAGGTATTATTTGAATCCGACACGGACCCTTAATTCTAAACTCCCAAAAATGCAATATATCGGCAATCCCAAAACCCGACGCCACCATCACAAACCTCAACGCCCCAAAATCCAAACAACGCAACCCGAAGCATGAAGCTGTAGGGCGCGCCGCTTCCTCGATCGGTCGCTGGGCGGCAGCCGAAGGTGCGGAAAGCAGACAACTGGGTCATAGGCACCATGGGCTCAATATCTTTAGGGCTTCTAGGGGCTTAGGGTGTTTAATGACGGTCTAGGGGATTTAGCGGGGCAGGGTGTTCAATGAGCCTTACGGATGACAGGATTTAATAGGATTGAGGGGGGTGTTGGGGGTGGAGGGCTTGGAAGGTTTACGGATAAGGGATTCGAGGATATCTGCTATTATAGCTACTTGTGCAAACACTGATGTAACATGATCACATTATGCAGAGATTGCGTGGTGATTCTGTTAACAGTAGCGTTTGAAGAATTCAGGGTGCCAGATTTCGGGTGTGTGGAGGGGGAAGGTTTCGTGTCAAAGGGTCTAGAGAGTCGAGGAGTACAGCACCAGGCGTTAGGGTCGGGACATACAGCCTTTTGGGGAGCTTTAGCTCTTCAGCTTCTTCCTTCGAGTCTAGGGCTCTTCAGAATCCGGATGAAATGAGAATTCTGGAGGTCAGCTGCTGGGGCCCAACTTTTGTCATTCCGTTTATAGCGCGTCCCTGTCCGCAAGGCCCCGTTTCAGGTTCCATGTTAGTTCAGGGGAGTGTCGTGGTGAATCGTGGAATAGATTGCAACAGTACCCCTAGAATGTCAAAGGTCACAAGCTCTTCAGATCCCTATCGACGTAGTTCTTATAGGGCTTTGTTTTATCCTCCTTGCTAAGTACTTCTGATTTTCCATTCCCACTACCCTTAATTAACCCCAGCAACTAGGCTTTCAGGTATGTGGCTTTGAATTTCTCAATGACTCATCTCTACGAAGTGTCCCTGAAACATTTCTGCGGTGCCGTTTTAACTTGCCTGCAGACGTCAATATTCTCTCAACATGTACGCAGACATTACAAAACAGCATGGAACCGACACTTTCTAGAACAGTCGAGCTCTTGAAAAAACAAAGATAATCATGACGGTGAATGTGTCAGTGCATTGCAGCAATGCTGCGAGAACGTCAACTAGCCCGGAGCCCCATAGGTAAGCCGCATAGCCGTTGTAGCCCTGAGTCAAAGCCCTGAAGCTAAAACCTATAAGACTTGCAACCAAAACATACCCGCAAGCCCAAGCGAAGCTCTGCACCCTAAACCCTCAGCCGTACATCACCAGTCACAGTAAACCTAACACATCCCTGGAAGTCTGAGCCAAGCTTCCGGGAGACAAGGGCTCTTCACCCTGGTCATGCCATCCCTTTGGCAGGTTCCGGTGCAGCTCAAGCCTAAACTCCTAAAGACCCGACCCCTTAACCTCCTAACTTCAAATTCCCTCAACTCTAAGCCCTAAACTCCTGAGCCCCTGAACCCTGTACCTTCCACCCTAAGTCCTCAGCCTCTAGGCCAATGCTCCAACAGCCCTATGACTAGTGACTAGCAGGTTCCACCACGACCGCCGCGCCCAGCGGGAAGGTCAGTTCGAATGGGGCTTTGGGGTTTCGGGTCAGGCGTTTAGGGTGTACAGTTTCTGCAGAGGCACAGTTTTTTTGGATCATGTCTGCTTTGGAGAACCATGTCGCGGGGCTATCAGGAAATTCTACTGTGCTGGATGCGAATGGTTTCTGACAGCCATGCCAGCTACAAGTACCAGCAAAGCTGCCGATCGAAGGAAGGATGTCTTACCGCACATATCCACGGCGGTACGTTGAGTGTAGTCTAGCGCAGAACTGCCAATAAGCGCATAGGCGGTGATGCCAATCAGCTTGACATCGCTGATGCCCAGTTTGGTGCCTAGCGTCCATAGACAGGCTACTTGAGCCTGAGCAGTACGGACTTTTTGGCAGGTAGCCGTGAACATCAGCGGGATGCCTCCGCGTGGCAACCGGGCGCCAGCATCGAGCAGAAAAGGCTTCGCTCAGTATAATTACACTTATAGGGTCCAGCCATCCAATCACCGTGTACGTGACATCTGCGCCGCAACCGCAGCAGTTGCAGCAGCAGCAACGCCATCGAGGACTTCTCAGCAACAGCAGCAGCTGTTAGCAGGAGGAGAACTTGCAGGTTGGATTGTGGTGCAGTACATGATGCTCGGAAACCAGGGCACCATGGTGTCTAGCAACAGGTGTTAAGGTTCAGAAGATCATGGAAGAGGACATGTGCCTTCCACATTGCTTCACTTGCTATCTGGTTGTGCCAGGGATATCCCCTAAGCCCCAAGCCCTCAAGCGTAAAGCCCAAACTGAATCCCCAAACAACCTAGCTTACTCCTAAACCCCAAAGCCTAAGTCCCTACAACCCAAATCCCAGACAGCCTATACCTAACTCCAGGGTATCTCAGCGCCTTCTGCACGGGTTCCGGCATAGACTTGGCTCAGCTCATGTCCTTGCGGCCTGCACAACTGTCCATCACATATCTTCAGTTCTCGACTGGAGGATATAGAGTTTAGGTAGGGTTTTTCTGGTTTTCAGGTCTAGGCTTTTCAGTGCGAATCCAAGCTTGGAACAATCAACTATAAACCCGGACTTTGGGCGTTCAGCCCAGCACTTGCAAAAAGCTGCAGCACGCATGTCGCACACAAGTCCAGCATATTCATCAAGGGAGCTGATACCCCAGGCTCAGCAGTCAATTCCTTTCAAGTCTGGTGCACCCATCAGACAGGCAGCTACAACTGCACACAACCATCAAACCCTTCCATAGGCTCACGTGCATGGAGAACATCCCCCTCACTTCAGGCAATTTGGCAATTTCATTGCTTGAGGGTTCCGGCGTCCGTTCGGGAGCCAACCCAATTTTCAACACCATGGCAGAAGACGATGGAGCCGCCACGAATGCCAGGGGCCCAAGGGGGGTCTGGGGTCTGGGTAGGGTTTTGGGGGGTTGGAGCTCAGGCTTCCTGGGCCTTCAGACTTTAATGCACTGTAAGTAAAGAAGGAAAGGGGCTGACTCAACTTAGCCTGGGTGACTTCCTTGCTGAACTTGCCGGTGTAACCCCCCCCCCGGCTTGTGGCAAATTGTTGGAGTGAACATCTGCCTGAGATAAGCCCTCAACACCTCAACACCTAAGCCTTTCGGCCGTAAACTCTGAAACTCCGGACAGGTTGCCACAAAGAGGAAAGTGAATGGGTGCCTTACCCTGAACCAACCCAGACGCCCATATTGGCTCTTTTTTTTTTTTTTTTTT
>CAJNIZ010046082.1:234287-245968 GCA_905231905.1 Symbiodinium pilosum | reverse complement strand
TTTTTTTTTTTTTTTTTTTTCGAATCTTATAGTGCGCTAGTATTCTTCATGCGGCCGTTTATTGTGCTATCTGTCTCGAGTATGGCTGGGTAGTTAAGGAGCATCTCCAGGATTTCAGGATTCAGGGTCTACGATTTAGGGTTTGGGTTTTAGATTGTGGGCTTCAGTCTGGGGATTAGGATTCAGGGCTTCAGGAGGTGATTTTGTTTTGCTGCTGCCCGGAGATGGTGTGTGTCGATGTCACTCAGAAATCTGGCATAGCCACAACAGTGACCATGACACTAGGCGCCCCCGACAACACGTCCATGTTTCTGCGAAGCAGGGTCTTGGCATATGGAGGTCTGGATGCCGGTTGTTTGTCCTCAAAGCCGCGCATCGTGAGCAGACGATAACAGCACAATGGGAATGGAATAATTGTACAACTACCAAGCGAGGACAATTTCCTAAGTCCTGCATGCAACCCATCCTTCATGGTGTAATCCCACCTTATACAGTTGCAGCCACAGATGCGGAATCAAACCCAAAGCAGGCTCAATCTGATCCTCATCTGATGCTTCTGCAACCTCCAGTCTAGAGGCTCGTCTCCTGTCACTTCTCTGTCCGGAGCTCCTGCAGGCACTCATGCTCTTCGAGACTCCTCCAGGTGACGTCGCGGCCCCTGCTGACAGGGCAAGGTTGTAGAGTATAGCGACTAGCCATACGAGGGCTTATGGCAAGCAAAACACAGATGCTAACACCAAACTCAAGGGCCTAACAGATTACCGGAGTGGGGCGCTGAGGCTTTTGGGCTGTTGCACTGTCTGTTCATGCCTGGGATATTGTACGTCTGGGTTTAGGGCAAGGGAGCGGGGAGAATGGCACATACAGGGGCGATGAGGCCATGTTGAGAGTGTTTTGCGGTGTGCGATAGCTTGCGAGACATCCCATTCACGCCGTTTTCGGAGTGTCCGGTTCAGGGCTGCGACATTGGCAGTCAATTAGCATTTCAAATCGAGTCCTAGCTGCCCGACAGAAACTCTTTCTAGTAGTGACAGTAGTTGTGATCGAAATGACCGACCTGATAGCATGCTGATATCTGTCGTGAGTTCTTACATCTCGCAAGGGCCTGGATGATAACACCAATCTTGAACCGTAGCGGTTTTTAGAGTTTTTCATGTGTTTGGTGATTTGTTGTGCATATGTCCGCCACTTCAGAGTCCTGACTATCCCCTCAATTTGGTGTCGGGCTGAACCAGTCCGCACTCCAGCACTAGCAAAAGGTACGTAGCCTACACCAGGCCGCGCTGAAATTGCCACCGCTTTGCACAAAAGGCCTTCTCAGCCTCGATTCCCAAAGCCTGCGAGCTTGTATATACATACATATACATATATATATATATATACAGAGGGACATGGTGTACATGCATATATAATGTGCATATCTAGCAGTCATGGTCTTCCTTCCACTCCTCAACATGGAGATCTTGTCGCATGCTGCCCAGCTGGCAAGTTCTGGGAAGTGCTGAGGTTGATGAGGACGCACAGGCCACTTTCTTCAAAAAGGGATATGTTCTTCATATTCTCGCTTGCATGTTTTCTGAGTGGCAAATTCATCATGGTGTTTGCTATTTGCGATCGTGTTTTGACGTCTGTGACTATTGTTTTTTTGTTCTCAGCCTGCCTACATTATTTGCCAGTACCCGTGGTATGTTTGCTCGATTGAACCAGTCATGACTTGCTGCATGTCCGAGAGGGTGTCTTTCGATTTGGAAGACGTATCTGCAGCCTTGGGCTAGTCGCAGCATTCTTTTTTCAGCACAGTTGTATAAGCCTTTAGAGGGTTTGTGCGGGTCTTGAGTCTGATAACATATCTGTTCTAGGGCATGAAGCTCAAGTGCGTTCTGCTGCCAAGCAGCAGCAACCTGCAACATCTGATGTGCTTGTTGCCGCGCTGGCATCAGCATGCGCCACGCGCTAAGCAGTTACTCCGCATCTTGAGAATCATGACGGAAGCGAATGGTCCGATACACCCCGAAATCGCAACGTCATGAAAACTGAAGCCCCCGGAGTGAGACCATGTTGAGAAAGCCCGACATGCACTATACATGCGCTAACAGAATACGATACCTGTGTGCATACGTGCGCATACTCCATACCATAGTAAACACGAACAATCAATAAACCATCCAAAGTACGTCGACATGATGGCTCTCTAGCTGCACGCGTTGTCTTGCATAGGAAAGGCCTCGGTTATCTGCTCAACCATCAGGTTTCTCAAGCTTTCCAGTTTACCTCGTCCGCTCCAGGTGGAGGAATCAACGCGGGATGTGGATGAACTACAGGCAGCATGTCTCTGCACCCCCAAATAGCAGAATGGAAGCGCCTGCAGACTTCTTGAGACGTTTGGCATGGGTGTTGGTGGGGTAGAGTTCAGCTAGGGTTCTTTCTTGGAATACCTAATGATGTCCATTTCAGATAAAGAGACGCCGAATTCCCGCCGCGCCCGCGCGCGTGGATGTGGGCCCAATCCTCGTAATTGAATGCGTGCAGGTCCATCAGTTGGAGCTTCACCGTAATAGCCGGTAGCCAGCGCTTCCCAATTTGTTGCGCTTGGCGGATTGGATTTTGCAATTACATGGGGGATTATAGTTCTGGATATGAGCTCAGTAAGATCAACATTACTCCTTAGGCTTTGTTCATATGAGGGTGCTTTCAGGGATCTTCATTTGCAGACGCATCCGGTTCATGGGGATAGGATGGGGACTGATGGGTTTGTGTCGGACTTCACAGGTACAACCTGCAACAGCAAAATCCTACCTGTAACTTATTCTTGGCAGGCGACCGGTCAACAAACCTGGTCTTCCTGTTTGGTTCAGGTAGTGATCGAACCCGTGGGCTTGATTCACCATTTTCACACCCTGAGGTCAAGCCTGTAATCCTCAAGTTCCCAAAGGATACCTCAACTTTGCACTGGCAGTCAAGGGCCTCTTGTAGTTATTGCCCGAGACTACCGAATCAAGTGTGTTTGGTTTGTTTCCGGCAGGACTCGGTACGTAAGGTTAGCCAGTGTCTATGTTACAGACTCACAGATATAGCAATCTCCGAGTCTCTTGGCTGGCTTACTAAGCGCCTGAATCCCTTGGCTCTGAGACCTCTAGCTCTTAGACCCTGAACCTGACACCCACAACCTTCTTCATTGAACTCAATATAGGGTCAGACGTCCAAGTTCCACAACATGCGCGTTCCATCCCGCCAAAGCCCTGAACTTGACATTCAGACAGATGCCAGGCGCCAGTTCTGCATATGGCGTGTGCCATGTGAAGCCTGGCTGCACTTCCACCATCTGTAGAAGATCAGGTAGATCAGTAGATCCCCCAAACTCCCAAGACCCTCCCAGAACGCTTGGGTTCCCTTGCAATATCCTTTTGGGTGGGTCCTTCTTAGCGGTCTGTCCAGTTTGGGGTCTGTTCAAGGCAAGGCAGGGGACATATCAACTCACAAATTAACTAGCACTTCAAAAGCCTGGCTGTTGCAGTACTTCGCTCGGAGACAAGTTCTCAGAAATTGCTAGCAAAAGGCGTTTTGCTATCCTTTGAAAATCACCTGAGACCATGTTTCGGCATCCAGTCTCATTATTTACTGGCATTCCCAGGTCTTACTCGTTACTCGTGGGAGTTTTCAAAATGGTGGGTCTTCGCGGTCTCGCTCGCAAGACTCGCGAGGAATGATAATCTGCGCACTGTAATCTTCAGGATTCTCATGGGAGGCATACTGCCTGAGCCTGCATACCCAAATTTGTTAGAAGAGTACTTTGTGGACATGGCCCTAGAAAGCCAAGTAACTGTCTGTGTTTAATTGTAAGCGCTATTCACCAGTGATAGAAACCCAAACTGGCAGCCGACACGGCACACGGCTCACAATCAAAAAAGTGCTGAACTCTGAGCCACAGGCCCTCGTTCAACCGTAGAAAGATTTTGAGTCCTTTCAAACTAAGGCCTGTTCGCATCTGTCCTGTGTGTTATGACGGGTGCCAGCGTCGGGCTATTGGCCCGATGCCCAGGCTTTGTGAAAGCACAGCCCAAGGTGTATACTTAGAGTTTACGCTTTAGACTGGTTTGGGGCTCCCTGTTCAGGGATTAGGGCCTGACGTGTTGGGTTTAAGGATTCAATTTGGCTGCGAATTTTTGAGGGTTCCCTGTCAGGTGAACGTCGAACTTAATCTGCGTTCGTAGAAGTCAAAGAACATAGTTCATGATGGCAGAGATCATGTTGTTGTGGTGGTGCTGTTGCTGGTGGTCTGTGGTTGTAGTACCAGCTGTTCCACCAGCAGTAGCAGCGGCCGCAGTAGTCTCAGGAGTCTGGCATGCAACTACGCGCAAGTTTTGTGGGAAATGTTCTTGAGTTCCACCGAGGTGTCAAAGAAGCTCCCGACGTAGACAGGTCTCTGAATCTTCTCGTCTCCCTGACACCCATTTGAGGCTCATGAATTGTATAGGCGTGTCTAGGCCGTCTAGGCGTCTAACCGGCATAATTTCCATTAGAGCTAGTTGAAGTGTTTTTGCCGAGATAACGTATGCCCCCACTCAAACGAACCCAAAGGCTCACAGAAATTCCTGAACCGTGATCGAGTATGGAGCAAGGCCTATCTCGCCTATGAGTATACCCAGTACAGTTCCGCATCGCCGTCCTGTTTCTGCCGAGGGTCAACTGTGAGTTTCTTAACATGCTGCGTTTGTTTGTGGTCCTTGCTTGGCTGACAAAAAGGTGCCCCCTATTATTTCGTGATTTTACATGCACCTATTGTGGACGGATAATCTCTTACGTTGCTTGCAATGCTCGAATTGCTGCGTTCTCAAGTCTGGAGTACGTACGCAACGCGGAGCCAGACGTTTTCCATCCACCATAGAAACCATTCAGGGGTGGAGGCCTGCAAGTGTCGAGGTCCAAGTGCTTCGAAGCCTGACCTCTGAATCAAGTTCGTAGGTCAGGGCTACATTTCAGGCTGAACCTTTAGTGCTATGGATGTGGGGTTTTGGGGGTTTAGCAGTTTCGAACTTGGCTATAGACGTTTTGGTTCAGGGTTGTGTTGCGCTCCCTTCGTTTGGGATTTACCACTTTGTCATGTAGGGGCCCGTCTGCATGTTATGCCTATTGGCAGCTAAAGCCTTGTTATTTGGGTACTGGGACCGTTAGGGTCTGAGTGGTCTTGTGACTAAGTGGTCGCTTGACTGTATCTACGGGATTGGGTGCAGGAGTCCCCAGGGGTCTACCAGGGCGACCCAGGCCAAGGTAGGGGCGGACAGGCTAGGATCTCAGGTTGAAGGTTTAGCATTTAGTGAGGTTGAAAGTTAGGGGGTAAGGTTTGATGTTTCTAGAAAGCTTTTGCAGAATTCGTGCTTGGGACATGCACTACCACATCTATAGATTGTATCAAACCATGATTCCCTCACACCAGGACTACTGTGACGTGCCACTGCAACTGTGGGTGCAGGTGCCAGCGCAAAAAGGGTTTGCCTAAACCGCAAAACCACGTAGAACAGTGCCAAGCCTTTGATTCACATTTTGGAGACGTTTGGGGTTGCGGTTTATGAAGGTAGGGGTGGCATGTGGAGGAAATGAGTCTTTACTGTGGTCACGGCAGGCCCTGAAGACTGTCGACAGTTTTTGGAAGAGTTTCCACGGTTGTTGTCATTGTTGTGATGAGTATGAGAGCGATGTGCGTGACTTGACCGGGGATTTTGAGGCTAAAGTCAGATGTTCGTATGGCTCTAGGGCCTATTGAAGGTGTGATTGCGCATCTGTTTTGGCTATGTGGCCATTTTTTTAGTATGCATGTTGGCTGCTTTCGGTGATTCATTGAGTAGAGGGCTAGAGGACTGAAACCAGGGAACTTGATGGATGATACGGCGTATTGGCATGAACTGCTTACACCTTTCATTACAAGCTCGCGCTTTAGCGAGAATGGAGGAAGGGGTTAGTGGGACGATTGTCAGGGACTTTATAGGCCTGCTGATGGGGATCTATTCCGGGATTCCCTACCCTACTGAAGGAGCACCATTTGGACACTTCTTTGTAGGACGGCTTATGATTGCTGGGCTCCCATCCGGTCTGCTTCGTGCGTAAGGGTGCCTAAACAACATGATCTGCGCCTTCTGGAGTTCAATGGCTCAGGTTTGGAAGTCCATGTTCATCCTCGTAGAGTAATGAGATAACGGCTCTCAATTTTGCCTATGGCCTAGAGATGGACTCATGCACATGCAGATGAACTAGAAGGTCGGGTACACTACCCCCCCCTCCCCCCCCAAAAAAAAAAATCATGGCAGCCGAGAAGGCGACACCTATCTGAATAGTTTGAAACGGAAAGGGTATAGGCCCTTTACATGTCAAACTATTCAGATCTTATGCCGTGCGAACTCCCACATGTGGGGAGAGTGGAGGTGATAGGGAAGACAGTGTGGGGGCCCGGGATCCCTCTGGCTCAAACCTTGTGGGATTCAGGGTTTAGTGTGTAGCACCCCCGAATATCAAACATTCTCCTGTATAGAAAGGCATCATAGTGGGAGAATGCACTGTTGTCAGGGAGGTCGGCCGGGGGTTTCATTAGGGGGCGGGTAGGGTTACATTGAACGCGCACGACATGGACTTGATGTGGCAATACTTGGGGCATCCACAAAGCTGAAATTAAGCCCTGCGCTCGGTCGTTTCAAGGAAGTACTTGACGCAAAACCCCGTTACCCTCTGCCGCGTAGGTTACTGCGGTGCGGGAGCTTTTTGGTGCCAAGCACCCTTGCTTGCTTAGTTAGTTCCAAATAATCTCTATAGACCTGAAACCCAGCACTGTCGTGAGGTGGTGTTCTTCACTGCGATGTTTAACCTTGTCTGCAACCAGCAGAACAGGCAGATGCTTGCAGTTTCCAAGAATGATGAAGAATCCCAGAATAAGCCGGGCTCAGCATGTAGACACAGATTGATGAGCAGTTGAAGTTTTCGCTGTTGTGCCTCTTCGATTTGTCAAGTCCTCTTGCTTAGGAGCTTTGCTATGGCGGTCTATTTTTTGGTTCGTGTGCTAGACTCGCCTGAGTTGGTGTTCCTGTTGACATATAACCACCATGCCACAAGCCACCATGGCGGAAGGCAATTCTAAACTGTAGGCTCGAAACCCTGAAATCGGGTGTCTCTATAACACAGACCCGCTGACTCCCGCAACTCTTTCCTCAGGTCTCAGACAAGCGTCTAACTGCAGCAGCTGAACGCAGCAACCTCAAAACCTCTGGACGGAAAGCAAAATGACGAAGCATTGCTGCCATCCTCAACTTTAATGCGCTTGCGAAATGGCGCTAATCTTGACAGCCATTAAATTCCAAACTCTCAACCTCAAGGCCAGGGCCTAAGCCCTCAATCCCCCAATCAGAGGCTCCCCTGCCTGTACTCATAAAACCCAACCCTCAACCTTTCAGGCCTAAATCCTAAACGTTGCAGGCGTGGGACCTTAGGTGCCCGGATCTTCTGCGGCTGGTCTTTCGATCCGGAAAACCCGGAGAGGATGCCGCCCAGGCACAGCGTTTTGGGGAGGTTTGGGGGTTAGGCTTTGAGGCCGCGCAGTGCCTCCCTTCACATTCTGGTTCTCTTCCCGAGTCATTGAGCTTGAAATCCGAATCCCTCATCCTTGAACCTGAGCGTCACTACCTATGAGCCATGAGCCTCCGAGTATGGGTTCCAGGACCAGGGGTCCATTCGGAAGGCTTCGGTCTGTATGGTCCCACAGCAGGCTTGCAAAGTTTGTTGAGTGAAGTAAGGGCTTGCGGCTTTGGATTCAAGACTTGTTGCCTGATGGATGACCTCAAGACACACCAGACGGAGTGAACACATGATCATTTGCAATGTTGCCTCGACAAACAGGGCTCTGCCAGTCTGGTGACAGGAAGTACAGGCCTTTCAGCTTGGACATGGTGAGTGTACTGCTGTGGACGATTCCAATGAGGAAGTTCGAATGCCGGTGCGCTGGTGGAAGTACCATGATTTCAAATCGCACCCTTCATGCAGTGGAATCGTGCACATATAGCAGCCAGCCATCAAATTTGGACAGAGACAGCCCTTTCCTAAGTGCTTTAGCTGCATGTACAAGACTTTGGCAAGTCCTTGTTCCTTCATTTGGGACATGCGAACGTCTTTCAACCTGACACTCTTTCCTGTATATGTCCCGCTGCCAGGGTACAATTCTACAACATGATCATACCCGTCTTCACGGCTGTGTGGTGGCTTGGGCTGATACTTTGGAATGTTGGTACCGGGGATTATTGGCGGCGGCGGCGGTGGTGGAGGAGGAGGTGGCGGTGGCGGTGTATGCGGGGTGACGACTTCAGACATATTACTCCAAACACACATAGTTGAACAAGCCGTAGTTGTCATGAGCAATTTCTCAGTATTCCACACTTGTTAAATGCTGCCTTCGTTCATATACAGAAGTTTGAAAATGTCCAAATGTTCGAGGAAGTTATTCTATAACGGCTATTGATCCATAGTGTTAGCTTTAATTCAGAGCTCTGTGCGCTTGAATCCCCAAAACAGCGCTTCAGGTCAAGTTACTATTACACTAAAGGAGGGAACCGAGGCATCTTTGCCATTTCAAGCCGCATTCTAAAATTTCGAAGGTTTAAAGAGTGGGGGGAGGGGAGGGGGGTCTCTACTTTAGCAGGTCTAGCATCGTATAGGCCTGAGCCTAAGCCGTGTAAACATCAAATTCAGGCCCTGTGGACCTCGAGCACGCCACGCTACCAAAGACGTTGACATCCTAAACCTTACTCTTGGTTTCTCAGCAATATTTGGACTGTTGCTGGGAGTGTTGTCAGAAGTCACGTGCTTATCAGCTACTGATACGCGTGCAGCACCTGAATCCCGAATGACAGCCCCATGATCGCCATGCGTTCCACAGCCCGGGTCACCCTGGCAGCTTTACGTAGCTTTCCTGGCCAAGGTCTAGGGGCTGGAGAAGCCGTATATGCAAAGCCCCAGTTTGGATTCTTCCAGATTCTCCTATATTCTAGTCTTTGAAAGTTGAGGGGCTTTTGCCATGAACCTGTTCAGTGGAATGTCACAAGTTCCACTATAGCGTTGCACGGGAAGAGATCCTGCCATGGTTGCTGGGAAGATCTGAGAGCAACCCTACCCCCAATAAAATGCAGCCACTGCAGTGGCGGCGTCAATGTTACCTGCCTTTACGGGTTTATTTGCGGTAGGCCTGGACCACAATGTCATACCTTACCTGCATCCCCAAGCCCCTGAATATATGGCCAAATTATTGCCACCTCACCTGGCCTCACCGTAAAGAATGGTTCCCAAATGGCTTTCGCTAGAATTCTCTTAGATTCCTAGTGGATCTAGAAACCCCTTGGAGAATTTCTTTGTGCCTGGGAGTTCACCAACTATGAATACATGAGCTAGACAAGCTCAGGAACATGATCGGCCTCTACTGGGCCTAGCCCTCAAGGGGCCGAACCTGAAGGATGTCAGGTTTTTAGAGGTTTCAGCATGGAGTGTTCAGGATTTAGTTTGGAGGGTCTAGGGTGGACGATGTAGGGTTTCTTGGGCTTGGGGTTCAGGGCTATTGGATTGTCCTGCATAGGGTCTAGGGATTGAAGTTTTGGGTGAGCTTGGGGCTTAGGGATGTGCAGTCTTCAGGTGTAGAGGTTCGGGGTTTACCATTCTGGCTCTCTTTTGACAGGTAGCTCATATGGCGGGTGTCCAAAGCTTGGACGTCCCTTCTTTTGAGGGGCCTGTGCCAGGGAGGGGAAAATGAGGGGACCCCCATGTTTAGAATTACCCACTGGAAGGAATGTCAATGATTCAAGCATAGCCATGGCCTGTCCACCGAATCATTTCCCTGTCGGCCCCCTTGCTGCATCTGAAATGACCGTTTCATTCCGAAAGCCCACAAGGTCCATAAATCCTAGTCCTGCTTCCATCATTTGTCTGATGGAACCATATTTGTTCAGGAGGTGTGCCAGAGTTGATAGAGGCACGAACCGTGGGAATCATGAGAGCTTCTGTAGAATGCGCTTACACAGGATTACGATTGCAATTGGCTTTCAGATCAGTATTGGCACAAACTTCGTTGAAGGCGTCTCCTGCAAGGGCAGTTGGGGTCTTGCTGACCTGGCTTGAAGCTCCAGTTTCCAGCCTTCCGAGCCGAACCAGATTGTCGACTTAATTGTCCTTGTAGAAGATCTGTTGAAACCTTTGTCATCAAAGGGAAAAGTTAATGGGAAGCCAGTCATCCATGGACACTGTTATGGATTCTGTGTTTGCCTCGAGTGCAAGTGTCAAGCATTTCGCGACGAGAAAATCTGCACAATCACATACGAATCAGGAGCAATGGAGAGCCAAACCAACCCCGCCCTACACTCTGCTTCGATAAGCTCTTGGCCTTAGGTCGGACGCACAGGACGCCACCTTCCGGAGGAGGATTCGTTGCACGCAGGCTCCGAAGAGGGTGCAGGGTTTGAGGATGTTTGAGGGTTTTGATTTAGGTCAGGGTTCAATTTTCAAGTGTGCACTTGGAGGTTCAATGGTGCTAAGAATGTTTTGTCATTGTTATCATTATGGCATTGTTTTCCCCACTAAATGGCCCCGTGAATTCAAGCAGGGCAAGGCTCAGGATTTAGGGTGTGTGGTTTGGAGGTCCAGGGTGGTTTGGAGGTCCAGGGTTTGGGGTTTACGCAAAGGCGGCGGACCAAAGTGCAAGGCTCCATATGGAGAAGTGTACTGAATGAGGTCCCGCATGTGACCATACTTCTGGCAAGGATCCATGGTTCAGGCCTTGCAGCAGAGAACGTGGCTTGATCGCATGCCTTTGTCAGGATCCTAGGTGCAAATCGTATTTGTACCAGTATTCAAAGCGGATATGAGTATATGTACCATATTGACAAATGCATGATGGAGCTGCGGTGTCACCTTGTGACCTTCCCTCTGCTGATCCGATGGGAATGGTCCTGTAGCAGCCTGTAGCATTTCTCTGATGGGTGTGTCATGCTCTTATTCCCCTCAGAGTAGGTTCCCCAGTGTGTGATAGATGTGGGCCCATTGGGACCATCACTATCCTCGGACAGACACATTTATATGGGGGACCATTGGGATGTTACTTGGCATCATCGGGGCTGCAAAGGCAATCAACTGGACTAAATGGGTCACTTTTGTTCATCAGCATTAGTGCAGCTAGCAGCTAGCCCGGGCTACTGCATTGTGGGGGGACATCCGAACATTCAAGGCTAATCAACAGGGATTCACAACATGGTACAGTACAATATGTCATTGCGTAGATCGCGCCAAAGCCCCGCAAACTTGTTGAAAGATGTATTTCCAGTCTTGACAAGCTACGGGGTCCAGTCGATAATTGCTACTTTCCATGGCGACCTGTTGGGGTGGGATCGAGGTATTTCCTCCGAGGTGCAGCCAATTGGGACTTGTTGAACTCTAAAGCCTCAACCCTTGAAGAGCCCTGCTCCCAACCCCAAGCCCTGAGAATGCCAAACCACTGAGCAAACTCTATCCTCTCCCAAGCAACCATAGAGCCTCCAATAGGCTCCTGTCGAAGAGACAGGAGTATTTCATGCGCCTTCCTGGGGTTCCATGTCAGTATATGCTTATATTTACATATACATACATATATATATATATATGCTACCCCCCCCTCAAAACCTACCTTT
>CAJNIZ010046082.1:176652-228105 GCA_905231905.1 Symbiodinium pilosum | reverse complement strand
TTCAACTTTCTCAGCACGGAACTACGCCCCCCCCCCTCGCACCCCTTTCCCATTATATTCCATTTTAAGTAAAGTGTAGTCCCTGGGGGGGACGCCTACTTCTCCTCCTACTACTACTACTACTACTAGTAGTAGTACTACTACTACTACTACTGCTACAACTACAGTACTGCTTCTCTCAATACTGCGTCACTTGCCACTGCGAGCGCCATGGTGGCAACAATGATAACTTTTTCTCAGCTGGCAGGACTTCGCGCAGACAGATGATGTGCTCGTCAAGACGACTCGCGGCCAATTCAGGATCCACCTATCCTAAAAGGCTTCCAGTAAGGTAGACTGCTCGTTAAGATTGCCCTGTTGCAGTCCTTTCGCAGGTATAGCGCGTAATGCCCCAAACCTGTCATTATTATGTAGGGCCTTAGGTTACTGCAATTTGGTGGTTACAGAAGCCATCTGTAGCAAACGCTTGGTAGGGCACAGTAGACCTCATAATGCAGTGTTGCCCCTTTCGGACAGGCACAGCCAAGCTTGCAATGTGGAATCCTAATCCATCCGAACACGTTAGCTAAAGCACAAGGCGAGACAACACAGAGAGCAGGACAAACCAGAAGACGGAAGTCAGGACTTGCTGAAATTAGATCAGCAGTTGCTTTGATAGGAGTAGCCACAGGGACCATAGTGAGGGATGCGCGGCGGCCACAAACATGCCAACAGGATGGCAGGGGGTGTTTTATGTAAATCTACCATGTAAGCTTTCGGCGCTCGAATTCAATCCCATGCCTTAAAACCCTAACCAGTAAACACCAGAATCCGTAAGCTCGAAGCCCTGATCCTCAGCTGCTCTAAGGAAGGTTTGCGGCCATGTTTTCCACAAGGCACCGATTTCGGGGCTTGGGTTTAAGGCTTAGGGTGGTGCTTTGAGGCTGCTTGCATAAACAGGGTTTAGGGGTGTAGGGCTCATGCGGTAAAAGGGTTTGACGTTCGCAGCGATTTGGAAACTTGTTAGACATCATGAAAGTCAAGTCTCAAACCTCAATCTCCCAATCCTACTTCGCATATAAACAGCCTCAAAAAGGGCAGATCATTGGTAGAACCTCCTTAATTCGTCTCTCGCACGAATTCTTAAAGGGGGCATATATGTCCTTGCATCAGAGCACCTAAACTTCCGAAGGATTCCTAAACGCTTTTGCGATCTTGCTGGAACAAGGCAAACCCCTGAATTCCTAGATATGGTGAAAATTGCCCACCCTAGAAAGCCACCTGTAAGCTTGAAAACCTCCCATACATTCGGAGCTTCTGATTAGCTGCCGGTCCTTCAGGAGCATCTCTCCAACTGGCTGGGAGTGCACAGGCCGCAGGGAAAAACCATCCCCAAAAGGATTCGTTTGGGTGATGGTACTGGGTTTATGTGTGTTGCTGTGGTCCATGTGTGGATGAGGCTTTGGAGGGGCAATCGGAGCCCCGTGCCAGGTTTGTTTTGCTTCTTATGTTGCATTGTTTCCGTACATCGTTAACCAATTAGGGGTGCTGTGTAGCTTTTCGGGCATCCTCATGAGAATGGGACATCCTGGAGCTCAAGTTGCAGCGGAAATCCCTGTCATGTTGCCGCTACCATCCATACCCATTGCCATCTTTGGTCAGTATTCAGGGCATATCATCCCCTAGAGAAGCACATAGAAGCACCTGGCATGGACCCCCCCAACTCCCCCAGAAAAAAAAAAAGATGAATCTATAGGGCCTGGGCATAATGAAGATTGACCTGTGCTACACGTAGGGTTTCCAAAGCTGGGATGCCGTTAGGAACCCGAGGAGTATGTAGGAGTTGAACTTCATAATGAGGTCCTTGGGTCCAAATCACGATTATTCCAGTTTTTTAGGGCATGTAAGGAGCTAGAGATAGGCGGGATTTCTCGTGTTGTTGCAGCCATCCTTCCACAGGACTCATTTGCGATGATTTTGAGAAAGCTGCAATGTAAGCGGGTAGTTCGCAAAGAGATACAGAAGCTCTGTAGAGCCCCTTTCAGGGCTCCACTTCGATGTAATCATCTGCCCCTCATCATAGTGTTGCTGTGATCCGGACAAATCACACATTTAGAGCGCTGAAGCTCAACGCCCGAACCACAGACCCGTCAAAAAAATGTGCAAGCTCCTTTAGTGTCCACGACTCGCATGCAAAATCCTGCGCAGGAAGCAGCGTTGCATCTAAGACCCTAAGCCAAGCTGGCGTTTGTAATTGCCTTGAACCCTAGACTCTAGACTCTACACCAAAAGGCCCTAAATAAAGTCTCAGACCCCTTGACTTGGCCTTTCTCTACAGGACCTGCCCGCTCTGCAGACAAGACTTGGGTGCGCCCTTGAGAAGCGAGACATGTAGGACGCAAAGAATCAAGGATTTAGACTTTGGGATTTGAGGCCTGAAGCTTGGGCTTAGCGGAAGCTTGTAAAGTTTCAACAGAGAGAACCCTGCGGGCTAGTGACTAGCCAGTTGGGAGGTGAACTGGACGGCTTCTGTTCTGAAACTCCAAACTCCCAAGCCCTGCAAATTGGGAGCTTAGGATCCAGCCAATTGTTACCCGGAGTTGAGTTTATATCTTGGGTTCGGCAGACCGTTTCGATGCTTGCGTTGAAATGGGTCCCTTTTGGCCATCCCTGAAGAACCCTTCACAGCAGTTATCGCCATGGTCTTTTCCCCAATGCCTACTGTTAGCTTGAAGCCTGTACTGGCTACACTTTGGCTTTAAAAATGTGGAAAAACATCTTGCAGCGTTGTGACTGCGTAAGCCCACTGCGGATACAAGGGATTTTCTTTCAATAGTACTGTAACATGAGGAAGAGCCTGTCAACCATCAGAGCAAGCCCAACATCCACGGAGTAGGCAGCGCTCCTCATTCAATGATGGTTTCCTAAAATGAGGGTCGCGTTTTGGGGGGTCCATCCTGTTCAGAAGAGTTACACTTGCGGTACAGGGGGGGTTTATACTGGCTCCTACTATTTATGGAACCGCCATATGAAGGATCCCCACAGAGCTCAGCAGGTTGTCCCATGACTTTTCTTGAATGAGGGGGCACCTTGCTGCTAGTAACCCCAGAGATGGAATGTGCCCGTCCCTTATAAATACGTATGTAGCACGTTCCCAGGTTCCCAGCACCTGACACCCTGCACCCTGGTCCATAAGCGCATCCTGACTTCCGGGCTCTGAGCAGGTATCCAAGGGCCCCCTCCTGACCCGTGATGTTGGTGCAGACTTCTCATGCTGCCTGGTCCGCAGCAGGTTAAACTCTAACCTCTCAACCCCTAAGCCCCGTAAACTCCTAAACCCCCAAGACCTCGAGCACCTTGGCCCTGACCCGTAACGAGATCGCTACATAGGGTGTTTAAAGGGTGCCTCTATTACGCCAATTGCAAGATATTTTGAGATCGACAGGTTTCGTAACAAGCCTACCCGAGGCATTTCGGTTAGGGGAGGATGAAGCTAGAGGGAGCGCTCTCTTTGAGAGATGTTCCATAACCAGGGTATCCACAACCTTTTGCAACCCAGTACTGATCGGCGGAATGCCCATTACCTGCCAATGCCCACCGTGGTGTCCTATAGCGCTGATTATAGCGTGCTTAAGACGCTGTAGTTCAGGGTTCAGGGTGGAAAGTAGGGGTGCTCAGGTTATGCGTGATGGTGGGTTGGCAGATGTTCGTCTCATCCAGGGTTAGGAGTGTTCAACCAAGGAGGATGTTTGTTTGATGCGGTTGTGCTGAGGCCCAAACAGACAAGGACATGATTGACGAAGGCCACCCCCCAAGCCTCTCCTCAAAACACATCCCAATCCCGCAATTACCAAACACTTAGTATAAGCCACCACATCTTGGATCCTAATCCCCTCAACCTGCTGCTAAAGGCGATTCCAAATCCAAGCAACACTCCCAACTTCGAAGCGCGCACTCCAATTTCAGATGGTAGACCTGGTTTGGCTTTAAAGAATAATTAGGGCTCCGGTTCATCAATGATTGGAACATCACAGGGTTTATAGTTTATGGAAGCCCTGAAGCCCCTTGACAATTTAGTCCCTTTCCTTCACCTCAGTCTACTCAGTCCCCTCGCTTGAAAGTCCCCAGCCCTGAGCACTTTCGAAGACCCAAGACCTAGACCTTCAACGCCAAGCCGTCCTGTTGGCATCAAAGGCGTCCAAGCTCTTCCAGCTGTGAGGGGTGCTTTCCTTCTGATAGCCTGCTTATCCCCTACAGTGTAGGGTTCAGATGTACGAGTGGCACCAGCATATGAGTAGCAGCACCAACGAGCAAAACACAGTAGGCTTCAGAGAAACTGGCACCATGGCCGTTCCTCCTAATGTAGGACATGATAATCCAGGCTTTTACTTGTGTATGACTGCCTTCACAGATCGATCCCTAAAACAACATGTGGGAAATATACTTCCAACAGTGGCCCTCTTAGAGGTCCCGTTTCACAGATCCGGAAAGGAAGCTGCTGTCTGCCAGGGATCATGAAGCTTGCACCAATTAGTTCTAGCTTTAATCCCTGTGACAACATGAGCTGTTAGTACGAAAAGCGTTCTGTAGCGAATATACAGTGGGTTTGGGATCAGACATTCAAGCTTCTCAACACTGCGGCTCCAGGTCCCATCATAACGACGGTGCAAGTAAGTGCATGAGGGTGTAGGTGAGACCCACTTTTTTAGAGGTAACGGCTTTAGATGTTGTTAGCCACATACCTGTGAGACGACAACTGAGTATGCAGCGCATCATGATGTTGCAATACGGTTTTGCTTATCCAAAGCGTTTGTTTATCCAAAAGGTTCACACACCTTGCAACCCAGCCCCTACATCCTAGCCGCGGCTCTAAGAACTTTCGTGAGCCCCTTTTCTTCCCTACGTCAACCCATGCAAGCCAAAACCTCGTTCGCACCATCGGCATTCAGTAGTTTCATGATTGCGCAATGCAGAAGCAGCTTCAGAACCATTTGCACCCGCTTCACGCAGAAGAGCAACCCCTTACCCCCTTGGTTGAGGGGACTATGAAACCTTCTTAAGTAGACCATGCTTGGACTGCATAGGAACATGTGTCGGAATCCTGCCTATAAGTCCTAGACGATAATTGCAACCCTCACAGCAGTCGCCTTTGGTGGAAGCAAGTAGAATCAGTAGTCATCCCGCCCCCATTGACAGCTTCTGGTAGGCGGTTTCAGCACACGTGTGATTGAGTGCTTTCGAGATCCCAAATCTAAGCCACAGGCCCCCTCAGCTCAATCCTTTAACCTCAAATCCTTGTCCGTGAATCCTAGAATAGACCCTGGGCTTTGAGGTTTCAAGGTCATGGCCTTTAGGCATGAGGGAACTCTTGGACCCCCCCCCCCTTGGCCATTATGCTTCCTCAGTATGGTGGCTCGGTTCGACCCATTTCACCAAAGCACAGGTCACCTGTGCCTAACACTATGTTGCACATGTGAGACCTAGAGCAAAGCATGTATGTCAACACTACTTGCTCTTTTGCTTGAAGTGCTTCATTCCGAGCGTTCCGGTCAAGTGGCCGCTAGAGGTGCTGGAACAAAGCTTATTGGGCCATGAGGGACAGATCAGACGTTCAAGCTTCAAGGCTAAACCGCACGCACGATTAGAAAGATACGTTGGGATGTGAATCAATGCTACAGTCTAAGCCCCGACGAGAAGGGATCCCGTTCCATTGCAACACCTTTCGCCGTGTGGCTTTCTGGCTGCGCGGGGTGAAAGGTACAACGTGGCCTAGGGCTTTTGGCCTTCTTGCAAGAATGTGTGTCTTGAACTGCATGCTGTCTGTGGTTGCCGACATGTTCTATGTTCTAGAGTTCCAGAGGATTGAGATTGAGAAAGCTTGACCCAAGCATGGTTATTAGTGGACTGTTGCACGAGCATCCTGGAGTCGTTCGGGTCACTTCCCAGGATCCAGGGTAAATGTTTAGGGTGGTCTCAACACTAAACCCTTAACTGAACTCTAGATTTCTGTCCCATCACCGTTTTCCCGAGACCCGAACAGTGTAGTGCCCTGACTGATAAGCCCTTGCCTTGTACAAGACTTGTAAGAATCCAAACTTATGGATCCTAACTGCGGCGACAAAGTTTTTGCATTCCTGTTATGGAAATTACGGGAAGAGGGGTTGATTAAAAACCGGCGTGAATGCCCAACAGTTGAGGTTTCAACCGTAAGCCCATGACATCCTGCCTCTCGGCCGCTTCCGGACAGCTCCTGACCGGACGTGCACCCGCTTCGAAACAATCCCGAGATTTTCGTGAGTGTCGAGGCGTGTCAAAATGATGCCAAGCAGAACCATGCCCAGGAGCTGAACCTCGTTTACAAATATGTAAAATTATGTATCTACATGTATTGTTGCGCTTCTGTATACCTAACAGTGGTCCAGACTGCACAAGTCCCTTGCTGAGTCAGAGTCAAAGGCTGCTCTCTGGTGACTCTGGTTGTCAGCTTCTTCCCCTCATAGCTCTATGACTCTATGTATTAAGTGGCGCCCTTCAGCTCAAAGCCATGCGTGACGCAATGCTTGTAGGTGCAATGAGTACAATGTAATTATGAGTGTTCTAGGCGTACCTCGTTGTCATCAGGTGCCTTCCAGAAATCGCAGCTCTGGCCACCCAGTCTCATGCTTGGAGGTGACAAAGATTCGAAGATAGAGTGCCAGGGTGGCCACAACCCCATGCAGCATGGGTACCAGCAGCAGTAGCAACAGCAGCAGCAGCATCAACAGCACCAGCAACAGTGGTGACGGCGGTAGTAGAGCGAGAGACCACTATCGTTGAGACAGCTCCACCTGGACCTTGGGGGAACCATACGGAAACCCTAATCACTATTCCCTTGATGGATTTGGAGTCCTCCCTTTCTCCCAACTCTTCCAATCGTCATGCTGAAAGCTCCCACGCAGGCACCTGCGACAGCAAGGCCCTGTCGGCAAAGCATATTCACATCAAATGTCGTCAGCGCGTTTGCATTGTAGGGCTTATAGGGTCTAGATTTCAGGGCTGCAGGTAAGTCTTTAATTATGGCTATGTGCTTAGCGGTGTTTAGGGCCTGAATTCTTGTGAACACCTGCTACAAATCGTGATCCAGAGAACTAGCTGACATTCTAATTTTCTACTAGGGTTCCAGGAAAGGTGTGGAAATCAGATAAGGGCATCACAGATTCAGGAGTAGAGAGGAGTGTTCCATGTCGTACGTGAACTTTATGACTTTGATTTTCCTCTCTTCTTAACATGATATACACAGATATGAGTCTGGTCCTAGGGTCTCGGATCCTTCTTCAGTACCTGCGCAGAGGTAGATGAGAGTCACAATGAGCTGGTTCGTGCAAGGGGTGAGCTTCAGCAAAGAGCAATTGTGACTCAAGAGCGTGCTCAAAGATTTGAGTATTGTCGCTACCATCCACAAACACAAAAGGACCCACCTGAAAGTCGAGACTTCTCCAAGGACCTCAAATCGGCTACACGAAGCTAGGTTTCCAGAGGTCCAGAGAAGCATTGACAAACATTGTTCAACAAGAAGCCAAGAGCACACTCGAAACCCAACCCAGCAACAGAAATCGCTCAGAACTGCACAGATGCCATGTGCGCAGTAACTGTGCCACAGAACCTGCGCAAAAGCTGATCACGAGCAAGATTTTACGGGTGCCTGAGTTGAGACACCAACCACGACACTGCTGTCCATAGCGATCCCTGAGCAGAAGTTCGAGACCGGAAATGATCCTGCATGGCCTAAGGTCCACTGTTTGTAGCCCTTGTAGTTCCTGGCTGAGTGTTTGCGGCTTAGGATTCTTGTTCGTGCAGAATCCGCTAAGCCGTGATCCCTCATGCCTATACCTTAGCCCTTAATTCTCCTTCATGAGTCCGTAGATCCTCTGAAAACCCTACACCATACCTGGTTCGTGATTTGGGGTGTTTATCTGTGATCCCACTGCCTCAGTGCATGGACAACTGCACCGCTCCCGGGCAAGCCAAAGATTGCGAAGACCAAGGCGTTGTTGCGGTAGGGTCTGGGGTTCTACGGGAATCCAGATTTATGCCATATACATATATATATATATACAGACTATGTATACAGCACAGAGCCTGTAGGACTAGAGATCAGATTCCAGGCTTTAGGTTCTGGGTTCAAGGTAAATTAGGAACTCAGATTTCGGAATGAGGTTGTGGGAACTGATTAAATGCGGAAGTGGGCCCCTTCTATTCTGTCATTTTGGGGACTGAGCAGGCTTGGCAGAAGTATGGGCTGAAACACTATAGGGTCTGTTGGTCGGAGAGGATTAATTTTCAGACAACAATCGAAAAGTGAGCTGTGGGAATACACTATCCTTTCCCAGTACTGACATATCACCTTGCCAAGGCTGCTACCATCGCCGACGGTGCATTTAACAAATGCTTTGTTGCAAGCACAGATACGTACTTCTACCGACTACCACGTGATCAAACACAACCACATATAGCCAATCGCAAAGTGGCATGCCGCGATGCCCATACCCCGTGCACACTCCCCATCACTAAATTGTCCTCAAGGTACTTCCACTTTCTAGAGCCACACCCAAAGCCTAAATCCCAAACTGTAAGCCTGGCCTGTTCTGTTTTGACACACCCCCAGGTTTCAGAGTGCCAGACAAGCTTGTGAGCTTCAGGCTCTCACACGCCAGCGGTTCAAGCTGCACATGCTATGCCCGACATGCAGCGGTGCCCGATCATGGCGGTTCTTTGTAGTGGCGCTGGGCGCTTTGCATACCGGAAATTTGCCGGCCTACATGACTGAGGCATCAGGAGTCTACCTGAAGTTGCCTCACTAAGTTGACCACAATACTTACTACGTTACTACACATCCATATCATGGTAGCTCTGCCTAAGTTGTTTGGTAGCAACCCTGAACCAGTCTCGTTTCCCCAATGGAAAGATAGCTTAACGGTTTTGGATCGCCCCATCACCAGCCTGAAGCCACTGTGCCAAAGACACGGAAGCAGCCGTGGAAAGCGATGGTCATGCTCTCTACAACAAGCGCATGCCCATATTCCCTGTCCACTGTGGCTTTCCTGAAGACGCCAGCTGTAGCGCCATGGCGGGCTCGGGAACAGAAATGCGAATTGCAAGCGTGCCCGGTCAAGGCCGGCATCTTTGCCATTCAGGGATCAGGGAGTCAGAGTGTTTGGAGTTCAGCTCTTCTCTGATGATGGATTCAGGACATAAGTTTCCTTGAGAGTTACTTTGCGGATGTCTGGGCTCCTCATACACCGAGAACAACTGAAAGTACGTCGGCCACATTTCTTTGAACCCTAGTTGGTTCTGCCTGCAGGTGCGCGGACAGTTTTTTTTGGACTATACATGGCATAAAACAGTTAGCTTGGTGACTAGCTTCTCAGACGCAGCCAGGTGCCACCATACATGAAGAGGAGTTCGAATTCCTAATATCCTGAGCTCTGCGCCGTGAATCTGAAAAACCTAAGCCTCAAATCCTACAAACCATGTGCCTCCTGAAGTATCAGTTCTCAGGCTTGGCGCCGGCGTATCAGCAGCAGGCGCACTTCTGCATAGATTTGGTACCTTGATCGGGTTAAGGCTCTGAAAATTCTACTTTCTTGCAATCATCAAACAGCCGCAAGTCGTTTGCATCAGAGTAGGTAGAGGTTTAGGTGTTGTGTTGGAGGACTTTGGGTATAAAAGTCGAACCCATACTCAAGGGCATGTTCTGAATTTTGCATCGCTGCTACACCATAAGTGCGTAAGAAGGATACATGCAAACAACTTCATCTGTTTCCGTGGGAGGGCGCGTAATGCTACACATAGTCATTGAAGCTGTCCTTGTGATGCTTGTACGGCAGCGTTGATGATAAGAGAAGTACTCGAAAAGACATAACCTCTACGGAACGAGGATCTCGCCGCTGTCATCATTTCATTCGGTCTTTGAGGGCCTCTAGGTTGATAGTAGGGATTCGCCTTGTGGGGGCTTTCTAGATTTGCTAACGTATGTCACCTTTGGAGGGCCTATCCAAACATATATATGGAGTTTCGCACTTACAACGCTGACCGTTTTAGAGGGTGGCCCGCCAAGAACTGACAAAAGAAAGCATCAATAAAGAAAGGCAACGAGCAAAATAATGATGTTGCGAACAAAAGGTAGGATGCATGGAATACTAAACCGTCCTAAACCCTAAATCCCCGCCCCTTAAATCCCTAGAGTCCACAGGATCCCTATAGGCACTGGTCTGTGTCATTATTTCAGTTTGAGAGGCTACAGTACAAAGAGTGGGGAGGGATACATGCGCGCCAGGGCTATACTGTGGTGGCAAGCGCGTCCGCCCAGCCGCCCCTGGAACTGTCTCAAGACCACAGGATTCAGAGTTTAGTGTCTGAGGCGGTTTAAAGCCCATGGTCAAGGTTTCCTGGGTTCTACGCCTATACCAAGGCCGTACTCCTAATCTGTTTCGCCAATATGGCCCTTATATAGCCTTTATATGAGCCAATGTAGTTCCCCAGGGCCCCGCCTTAACTTAATAAGAGAATCCCAAAATCCAGGGGTACAATTTCTATGCAAGTTTAAGGCTCTTTTTGGATCTTTGCTCAGCTGCCCTTAGCAAGAGCTGTAAACCTTTACACACCCTAAACCCCTCAACGGAAACCTCCACGGTGCCTCAAGGCCGGGCCCCCCCAGCCTGAGCCTCGCCCCAGAATTTGGGTTTTGAATACTGGGTTGCATCAGCCTCATGAACAAAGCGTTCCAAAAAACAAAAGTTGTAAGGCGTCGGGCTTGGCGATCTTCGGTTGATAGTGTTTTTTGTAAATTTGCTAACGGAAGAATCTTGTCGCCCTGTTCCACTGAATCCCTGATATATCCCCTACTGTCAAACATCTTCCATTGTGCGCTGGTAATCAGGAACAAGGGGGGGGGTGTTCTAAATGGTGAAATCCTGGACGCTCTAGCCCCTTTTCTAAACCAAAACGCTCAACCCTATACCCCCTTGACCCTCCATCCTAAATCTTAAGCTCTGAGCGCGTAATCACATATACATTTACACATACGAATACACGCTTGCATGCATGCATACACAGATATGTGCGCATCTGTATTTATGTATATGTATAGCGCCCTTGGACCAAAAACCCTGAGGCTTCTGAATGGAGACGGGTCTCTCAGCCCGGTTAGCCCTGCAAGCCCTGCAAGCCCCGCGAGCCCTTGCAGCAGGCAGACTGCCCTGGGAATTTCGGAGGTTCTGAAGGTTTGTAATTTGGGGCTTCAGGTCTGTCAATCAAACCTTGGCTGTGAAGTCTAGAGTTTCTGGTTTCTGGTTGAGGATGAGGAGTTCAAAGTTTGAGCTTGGCCGTTTGGGAACCTTGAGAGGCTGGAGCTGGCAAGGGTGCCTGCGGGCGCGGGCGTAGTCGATAAGTAGAAGCTACGCTGGATCAGTCTAAAGCCTAGGGTTGAGGCATCTGTAGCTTGAAGATCAAAAGTTCTTGGTTCAGAGTTTAGACGCACCGCATCTTTTCGAGATTCAAGTCGGGAGCGTTGGGATAGATCCCTATCTACTTTCTGCGGAAGCAGGAGACACTGAGGATACAAGGAAAGCAAGTAGTATTGGCCAGGTTTCTACATTTTGCTATACTCCTGCCAACTTACCTATAGAGGAGCACCAAATAATTTCAAGTTCCAATAATCATCCAGCAACATACAGTATTCGTATGTATACACATACATACTCCCGTCCTTAAAAAAAAACAGGCCTCCCGCATCCCAAACCCTAAGCCCTGAGTTATAATTCCTCAGACCCAACCAAGCCCACACCCTGACAGTTGCCATCCAGCAGGTCGCCCAGGTCGCCCACTTCGCCAAAGTCTGCCCGGGTCCCGGGTATGGACCCCACAAGCATGGGATCCTCTGGGAACCTCAAGAAGACAGCTGAGATAGTGCACAGAACCTGAGGGCTTACAGTAGGGTTTTGGCGAAGGTTGGATCCGTCCCTCCTTGGAGCTACCATGGCCAATCATACCCTCGACCCTGGAACCAAGCTATCAAGAGGAGCTGCTTAGCAAGGTACAGCCTCGTCTACGTGCGCTGGCCCTTGACATGCGGGTAGATGTGATGTTTGCGGCAGAGATTGTTCGATTCCCATGGTTCATTCCTAGAACACCCTAACCCATACAGCAACCCCTAAGCAAAACCAGGCCCTAACGACTCCTCCTTATCCTAAACCCCTAGTCCCTCTAAATCCCTGAACTGGAAAGCCTAACCCAATACCTAACCCAATACCAAGACATACCAAGACCACAAATCCTAAATCTCTAATCTAAGCCGAGACCCTAACCCTCCCCCGACCTACTCCAAACCCTAAACCCTGAACTTGTTTTCGTAAAGGGCAACAAGAAGCGGCCTCAGCATGGATTGCTTGTCTGTACCGCAGCCATTTTGGCTGTCTCCGAGCCATGCAGGCGACGGGGCCTTGCCGGCCTCTTGGGCTTTTTTGCTGGGAACTTTTGCCTTTTGGGCTCTGGGTTTACCGGACTAAGGGCTTCGGGTTAGGGTCAAGGCTACTTGATCAAGTGCTCAGGCTGAGGTTCTCGGGGGTTCAGGCTCATTTTTTGGGTGTAGGGTCAGGGTTTGGGGGTCAAGACCTATGCTTTCCTCAATTTGTTTACTGGTTTGAAAGCATAGGCCTCTCACATGATAGCCTTTTTGGTTGAAGTCTTCAGCGCAGTACCATGTGAGACTTTTCAAGGTTACCATACTGCAAGCTAGCGACCGGGAACGGGCTGCGATGATTGCCGCACCACCGGGATAGGAACATGGGCATTCAAAACGCCAAGCTCCAGATTCCAAGCCTGCGCTCTTCCAAACCCCCTGAATCCAAACTCTGAGCCCTGGAGCCGTAAACTCATTAACCTTAGAACCTGAAGCCCCAGCTTGAGCCAGTCCTTGCATACAGCTAGCTTTAAACCTGAAGCACTGAAGTGTGGGCGGGAGCGAGATGAGGTAGGATTGTCCTAGTGTTCTGAGGAGTGAACACAGGCTGTTGCAGGTGAATGCATGGGGTGTACCTGCAGATTCCCGTTGGTCTAAAAAATGCGAGATGGTTTTTAGACAGAACTAGGGAGCGGTAGAATTCCTTCAAAGGCTCCGTTACGTACTCTTTCATGCTTATGACGTATGAAAATGAATGCAACCTTGCATGAGACCAGGTTTGCGGAAGCTCTAAGTGGGCCTCAGGCCACTTGGGGCGCATCACAGTGCCTGGACAGCAATCGCCCCCTCCCCTTTTGGGATTTCGGAGCTATTGCAGGGGAGCATTCCTGCCATACAGCTTGCGATCTTTCCTAGGTGCTTTTCGCTGGGGTTACAGCCATCACCTGCAGAGACAGAGAACGGCGGCATTACTGGAAACCCTCAAGATCAAGGAAGAGAGTCACGTGGCCTTGTCCTGACTGCGAAAGAAAACGTGCAGCAAATGCGTGGCACAGCTTCAGCTAAAACATATCAGCGCTAAACCCAAGCCTTAAAATCTGATGATGAAGGCAAAACCCTATATCCTAGACTTCTAGACCTTGATCCCTGAATCCTAGAAGCCCTTAAACCCAAGCATGAAGCCCTGCAAACCCTAGCTCGAGGTGCTCCCTCAACGGAGGGACGGGTATGTTCACTGACGCGACGAGCCCTGGCTTTGCCGGTGCTCCGATGCTTGGCGGTTGCAAGAATTGCCTTGTGATTTGCTTAGAGGCGTCTAGGGCTGAGGGACTACGTTCAGGATGCAAGGTGTGCCATTCTGCATATTCTTTGTTGTGACTGTATGCTTTGCTGTGCCTGGGTCATGTTTCAACCGTAAACGCCAAGACTCTAAAATGGGTTGAAAGGAGGACCTTTCGCCCGGAAAGTGGTTTGCGCCTTCTGGAGACATGGAAGGTCCAAGTACCCACGGCCTGGTTCCTTCAACTGCACAAGTCCTTGGACCGGCAGGGTTGATTTGAGACGAGTGTTGAATGGTCACTTCTGACCGAAATTCACCGATGTAGTGGCAGTACTACAAGTACATGAAGCCTGATGTCCTGGTGTTGTCGTGTTCAAGTGAGCGGTGAAGGAGCTTTATAAGAGAGTTCTCAGATCGACGTCGGGCGTTGCAAAAACAGGTGCGTGTCAGTGCGCGTCAGTATTTTGCAGGCACATTGTCGACGATAGCTCGCGATCTCGGCTTGAAGTATGGGGTGGTCAATGAAAACTGCGAGGTCGTCAGTCAAACCTGCGTTTGTTTTGCACATCTCATTCGCGATAGCCCGCGCCAGTGCACAAGAACAGCAAGAGCTCGCGATGTGCTGGCGCTGGGGACGCGTCAGTAAGACGCATGGTTCTGCAATAGTGATTCATACGAGAACGGAACGAACGGAAAGTTCAAGGGGTTTTCGCCACGGCTCAAGTTGTTTTTGCGTTTGCTGGAGTTCATCAGTTGCTCCTAACCAACATTTTAACTGCAGATGAGAGGCCTTATAATCAAGAAGGGATCTTGAACCCGTACGTCCATACTCTTAAAGGAACCTTGACCTAAAGTATTATGCTGCCCCCTTTTCTACGCTCACGTACACAAATTAAGATAGAACTCTAGGGTTTGCGTGATTCCCAACCTTGGGCACTAAGTTCTTGTACCAACAGGACAACACTCCCACAAGCACAAATCAAATGCATTCTAGCGTCAACTCCACCCTCCGTAAACATTTTACGTCCATAGCCCTTGTTAGCCTTCAGCCCAAGATCCAGAATCTTTGAGCCCGAAGCCATCCTAAACCTTTTGCCTATCTCGGCACTGAGGAACGGCGTGACCCAAAGGGCAGCACAGCTGAATCAGATGCAGTCCACTGGTGGTGGCTCCTTGGCAGAACAACCCTGTTGCTTAAGGGCTCGGAACTTTTTCTTTGGGATTTTGTTTGTAGCACTGGGGTAGAATTGAAATATGCTCCAGCTTGCTTTCCAAAGGACTCGTGAAATCCACATGCCCGTAACGATCTGTTATTGGCCATTGAGGGTAAGCCTCAATGATTCAAGAGAACATGAGCTCACCGCATACCCTGGTCAGAGGGCCAAGGCGGTGGGCGGCAAAATGGGCAAATGCTGGTAGCAACCGCACAAGGAAGGGTCAAGGGTCTACGGGGAAACTGCTCGTAACGATCTTTGCATTGACCTTTCAGACTGTGGGCAGGATTATTGAGTCTAGTCCGCCTATACTCCTAGTGTCACGGAGCTGCCTTTCAGATCCAAGAGGCGTTGATTGCTTCGATCACTACCTTCAACATGTCCTTTACCTTGTTTTTGCGTAAGAGTGCAGGATTTTGTGTCTGAAGGTTGAGGCTTTATTGCAGGGTGTCGACCTTAGAGTGTTGGCTGCATGCTTGACGGGGTTGAGATTTCAGGGTTAAAGTTTTGGACCACGCCCTGAAATCTTGACCCTCCAAGACGTGAATGTGTTGTGGTCGATGCAGCGTCAGCTGGTCGGAAACTGAAGTACTTGTTGTGGAAAATTCCCAACCCCTGAACTGTTGATGACAGAATTTCGGAAATAATCCGAGTTGCCCAGCTGATCAGCTTTGCCTGCATAGCAGAAAAGGGAATTTTTCGATAGCCCGCAAATCCTGACACCAAAATGAACCCTAACCCCTTGGTCCCAATCCCTGCACCAAAAAACCCTAAAGAAAGAACGTTGAGGCAAGAGTCTCGCCGGATCATAGCAATCACAGCCCAAAATGAACCCTAATCCGCAATCCCAATCCCTGCACCTAAAAACCTTAACCAAAGGCCTGACCGCTTTGCAAGGTACCTGGGCCAGCATGACGCCGCAGAGCACATGGGCGCCCAACGTGCCAAACCAGGTCATACTTGTTGTTTATGATGTTTTCGGGATTTAGACTTTCAGGATCACTGTAAGGGTCTGGGATCATGGCTGAAGGCGTCCAGGCTTCATAGAGTTTAGGGGCCGCGAGCATCCTGCTTTTGCAGACTCCAGCTGCCGCAGTTTGGCTGTTACGCGCTCTTTCCTCCCAGTGTCTCAGCAGTCCGCTTGACGCGGCTTAGGGATTGGGATCCTTTTTTTGGTGTTGGACGCTAGGATTAGGGTGGCGTCTGAGTTTAAGGGCAGTAGGCATCAGTCTGCTAAAGACATTTCTTTCAATGATTGCCTTGCCGGTGCTGCGGAATATTTGGCATGCTTGAACGTACAGCTTCAACCTGACTTCCCAAGCCCCAGACCACCTTGCGCAACCTACACGGCCTGTTGTTTCGATGAAACCCTAATCCGACATTGGGGTACGAGGAGACTCTGCTTCTGGGAATGAGAGAACGGGGCTTGTCTTGACGTGGTTTAGGTGGCTTGTGTTTAGGGATTCAGCGCTCCATATTCTACATGTTCAGGCGGGAAGCTGGCGGATGTAGCAGGAAGATACAGAAAAGAACTGAGTCCTTGGAGATTCGAGGGACCTGGCAGCTAGTTGCATCTCAATTATCAGTTGAGCTCTTCTCTTACGATTTTTGAGTTGATGGTTCTAGGGGAAAGTCAAAGTTGAGCTGCGAGCATAAGGGATGACGGTCTATGGTCAGTTGGGTGTGCAGACTACAAGAATTGCCTAGCGGCAAGCTTTTCACCCTACACGCCCTGAACCCCAAACTCAATAAACCCTGAACTCTAAAATCTAGAGCTTCAGTCACCCTGAGTTCCAAGCATTTCACTCTCGCCAGATCCAGCAGATCCAGCAGATCCAGCAGAGCACGCCGCCGCCTGCGTGGGCCGCTGCAGCGAACCTGAGCAGCAGCAGGGTCTGGGGTTAGCCTTTATAATAGGTTTTTTTAATTCTGGGGGTTTAGGGTGTACAGTGTATAGGGTTTAGGCCTTATCATTCAGATGAGGGAGGCATGGTAGGGCTTTTAAGGGCTTGCTGAGTTGGCATACTGTTTCCCAAATGTTGATAGAGTACGATACGATTTCGGGGTTTGCTTAGCAAATTTTGGCCTTGAACCGTTGACCGTTAGTTTTTATGTTCCAAATGAAATCCGAAAGTCTATTCTTGAATACATCCTACAAACTGGACACTCTCGCGCACCAGCTGGTTTTGCAGTCTAACCTTAGAACTTCGTTTGTAGGGATTCAGGGTAAGGGTCCGGGGTTATTTTGGGGTCAAGCTTTAGGGTTTGTGGATTGGGGCTCTTGCTTCTGCTTGAATATTCCCTTCGCACTATACTGAGCACCCCCGAACCCCCTAATCTTCGATGTTCCTAATGGTCGCCCAGAACTATGTCATTGGGCTACAGGAAGGATTTTCGGGGTTCAGGGTTTGGGGCTTGCGGTTCACAATTTGGGAGAATTGTCATTTGAAACATGCGGTTTGTACCATGCTAGAGCACTAACCCTGCACAAGCCTAGACCCTAAACCTTAGCCGCCACTGAAGCAGCAGCAATCTGTGGCTTTGGCTGGGGGCTGCCAGGAACAACCTGCCGCCACCCCCACCACCGCCGGCACCACCTGCGGGGCAAGCAGCGCCCGCCCCCAGGGCGAGTCGATGGGGTGCTTGAGCTGGTTATGAAAAGGAGCTAGGGCCGAGGGCTTCCAATTTAGCGCGGATGTAGGCTGGGGAGGTAATTAGAATTGAGGGTCTGGGGTTTTGGACTTAGAGTTTAGGTGTGAGTGTTTGGATAGGGGTCTAGAGCTAGGGTGGAGATGATGTTGGGGCAGCGTTGGCATATGTAGGGTGCGCATGTTTCAGCGGGTGTGGCAGCCAAGCCTAAACAATGGTGTAGACTGCAGAGAACCCAATTGCAAGCGTAGGAATCACCTTCTCGAGCAATCATCCCTCCGGCACGCTATGAATAGACAGTCCTCTCACTACATGTTTAGACGATGTTGGAAAAGCTTCTTCTGCAGAGGGTAGTACAGCCGCAAACCTAAGTGCAACAGGGCTGGGGCAGCCTTCTTCTTACCAGTCTGTAGTATGTAATTGTTAAGGAACATGCGGTATGGGACTGCTATGGGATCCCTCCTTTGTTCCTTACCAACAGTAAGTCTTTGGACCTTTCATGCTTGACTTTAGGCATGCATTTAGGAAGATGCTGCCTTTCGATGACTACGCGTACTAACTTAAAGAGCCTTCAGCCCTGTGCCCTAAGCCCCAGGTTGTGGATAACTCTCTTGAAGTCTGCTAAAACAGAAGCTATGCGGCAAGCAAACCATGTTATACTCTTCTAGTCCTTTATGGGTTCACTTTAATGCATATGTGCAAGTCATATTGGGACAAAGAGGGTTTAGGGTTGGGGGACTCATTGTTGGCAAGTGTTGGCGAGTGTCGCTAGATTGGTTGTTGTGGGCTCGTTGTTTGGCTCTGTTCTCAAGATGGTGGTGTTCTTGTTTGTAGCTTCTTCAACTGGAAGAGCGGCATTATCTGACTGTATAAATTAGGGCTGCTCTTTCCAAGCAACACACCGCCCGATGCTAAACACCTGGAGCCCATAGCTATGTTCTCACCCATCTTCCGCAATGCTTCAGCCTAGCAGTCTACAATACGAGCTTGCCAGCTTCTTCATCATAGATGCGTGTGTCATTGACAAGCTTTCGCTGTTAGTGCTGTTTTCACAGAGCTACTAAGGCCAGCGGTCCCAGAATGCAGACACTTGCCCTGCATCGTGGTTTACACGTGATGTATAGGGTCTTGCAAGATTCCCTCCGCCGTCCACCACAGTGTAGATGAGACCTGTTTATTCTTGGATTCTACCCGTGGATTGGGTGCCCATTTTTTTACATGCGACCTCTGGAGGCACAATCTTGTCTCAGGCTTTTCCGTTTCTGAAGGTGGGCGTGACAGATCCGTTTCGTTGGGAGTTCGCCGCCACTGGCAGCTGATCTGGGTTGCTGTGAGAAGCTGTAGCCAAGCTGTAAATGGAACTTGTCAAGACTGAGGGATCCTACATCTGAAGTTGAACAATGATCTTTGCCAGAAGTTCCTCCCTCCCTTCCAAGCTGCAGCCGAAGTTCTGAAGCCACAACCCAATGGACTTTTGGAGTTTAGGATGTTTTGTCTGCAGAAGTTGCTGCTGTCAACGTGGTTCACAGAGCTTCCAATTGATCGGATCAAGAGTTTGAGCTTTCACGGGGACGGTGCGGGTACGGATTTTGGGTTGCAGGCTTGGGTGAATGAAGGAGCCTTTAAAGCGTTCGAGTGCACCACGTATCATCATATTCAATACTGACTCAGCACCAAGCACCAAGCCAGGGCTGTTTTTGGCGGAACATATATTACCTACGATGCATCACTTTCCGTTGTCCGCAAGACTAGTCATGTTTTTGCAATAACGTACGCCAACAATTGTCCGAAAACCTCTAATCCCCTTGTCGCAAGCTCTGAATCTTAGCTTCCAAGCCTCAAGCCTCAGACCCTGACTTTTACATCCAATCATCTTGGGACTTGAAGGACACCTGGGGTGCAGAGAAGACAGCCAGCGAAGACAAGAACTGGCGGCTTAGTACTCCCCAGAGTTGGGTTTAAGCTTTTAGGGCTAGGCATTGGTACAGTTTTGCGTCGCGGGGGGTGGGCAGGTCAGGGTAAGTATCTGCTGAAATTAATTTCGGCGGTGCGCCTTCGTCAAGTCCATGCTGGTCTTGTTCAGATAGTCAATTCTCGATATCATGCGGTTGTGTCTTCAATGGTGTGTCCTGTCATCGCTTGTTCGTTGCCTCCGGCTGGCGTGGCATGAAGGAATAGGCTATTTTCAGGTTCATTGTGGGGTAATGTACCCAGGCCTTCGCGACCAGGAGATGATCCTTGCTTCTTCTGCCCTGCGCCATTACCTGATGGATGTTAGTAGGAAATGAAGGAATGGAAACAAGAACATAGAGCTGCCGACATGGGAAGGCTAGTGCTTAAAGGTTCGCGAGCAGTTTTGAGGTTTTAGCTATACGTTCCGCGAACCAGAGAACCCCAAACTTAGTCATCAGACACGGCAACTTAGATACTCCCTATCTATTGGAACCTCAGGTGGTCTGAGAAGTCGCAGCCGTGCCTCCGTCATTGAATCAGCTTAGGTTTTCGGGTTCTGTTTTGGAGGATGTTCAATATTGTGCCTTCGGGTTGTATGGGAGTAGGTTTGATCGTGTCGGGGACTGCGGAAATCAATGAGGAGGAGGAGGAGGAAGAGGTCAGGTTGTAAGTAGCATCTTTGGGTTCAGTATGATTCAGTAGTTGGGGTGTTGAGGTTAGCCCAGGCAGTGTATGTCTACAAGGGTTGTTCATGTTATCTTGGTCCTGTTACACATCCTCTGGAGTGAAATGGGAAGTGTGTGCACCACCGCTATGAGAGGATTCCCATGCTGCGCCACGGATGATGCTTGCAGACAGCTGGGCGTCGGGAAACAGCCTATCGGTCAAGACCCCAAACCCAAGAATCATCGGCGCAGCTTGGGCGGGAGTTCTGGTGGAAGCCATTGACGTAGGTGATGTGCGACCTGAGTCAACGTCCTATGGCAGTCAACGCTGCAGATGATGGTACCTAATACAACCGGCCACATTATTAACTGTAATTCGGATCTCCATGGCCACCCAATACGCTGTCGGAGTTCAGAAAGCTGAGGGTTTGTTCTGGGTTATCCTCGTTTGACTGCAGGGAAAACAAGAACAAGAGAGCCAGAACCGTACACTGGAAGGTAGCCACAATGCTTTCCATGGCTTACTTGGGCAGAACTCGAAATGCCCCAGCCAACCCAAGAGCTCCTACAGTACAATCGGGAATCCAGACCTTTCAGGCGGGGGATGTTCTAAATAATCGTACCATTGCTGCCTTCTAGGAGCCGCGAAACGGTTGTGTGAGAAAGCACAGCGCAACAACCATTTGGAGAAACGCTTACATGGCTTGTGGGAACACATAATCCGAGCTCTTCAATAGTAAAGGTGCCGTCCCGTATAATAGTAGTCAATGCAAACAATGGAATAAGCCTGCGGCTGTTTTTTCTATCGTTCTACCGGCTTTCTGTATTAATGAATGATGAGAGAACCCTTCACGCAAGCTCCATAAGGGGCGTCTCAGGAAGCAATGCTAGAGCCTTTGATTTCTCATACTCTTTGAGCAAATCAGGTTTCAGAATCAGCTTTTCTATTCCCATGCTCGGGGCAGCCAAGTAAGTCAGTCTCCTTAAAGCGTGAACCTGTTAAAGTGAGCTTTGAATCTTCGAAAATACCAAGGAATTGCAAGCTTATACTAATTAACATCATCTACACTTTAATCAACACCTATTTACAAAACATTGCAAAACGACTTGAACATCGATCATTGTTGCTCGGGATCCGGAAATAGATGTCTTTAAACCTAGGAAGTTTTCGGCCCAACAAAGCCTCTGCCTTTAAAGCGTTTTTGGCCCGCCAAAATCGTTCCAAACAATTTCGTGAAATCAAAGGAGTTTTATTGACGATGTTGAGCTCGGATCAGGGGCACACCAAAACAAGGGACCCTTACGAACCCAGGGGATATTTTCGCTCCTTAGGATTCCACATGCCTGGACACACATTACCTACGGATTTTGAAGCATACGGCTCGAGAGTCGCTGGCTTGATACTTTTTGGGGCTTGGGGTTTCAAGGCCTGCTTTGTGTACAAAGCACCTAATTAAGACGGCGATTCTGGATCTAAATCCTCTACCTTTGGACCGCGAACGACGGTCAGTTTATGAAGCAGCCATCCAAAGACTGAAGGCAAAGGTGATACACTCCCCCAAATACACATGGAAGCCCAGAAGCGGCCCGTCTAAGGGTCTTTAGCAGTAGTCTTCATACGGCTTTTTTTGGGGAAACAATGCTAGTTTGGGTGAAGGTGGCTAGCTCCGATGCCTGCAGGCTCCCTTCGTAGTCATGAGGCCCCCAGGAATATCTGGAGAAAATAATTCCTTCTGCTATTCTTTTCTGGTCCAAACCCCTAAACCTAAATAAGTGACCCTGCACAAGAAGCCTGAATGTAGACTTAAACCTAAACCGCAAGCCTCACACCTTCACCTCCCTGAGCCCTCTAGCCCTTAAGCCTATTCCCACGAGATGCCCAGGTATCGGCAACAGCAACAGCAGAGCGACAGCAGCAAGATGGAACCTCGGCTCACCATAAATCCCATCTTCACAGCTTAGGAACTGCAAGGGAGGTTGGGGCTTGGGGCTTGGGGCGTCGTGGTTTGGATTTATGCGAACTTAATCCGAATTCAATCCTAAAGAGCCCGAGATCCAACGCCAGAGGTAGGAATGTTTTCGAGTCTCCCGATGCATATCGAGGTAGGTATCGATAAACAGGAGTACAACATATCTTTGGGGGAAGATGCGGCTATGTAGGGTTCCAGGTAGGAACACCCTGAAGTTTTTGGCTGGTGTTTCGTCTAGCTTCTTACACCCCTTTGTGGTTTGCCCCATCTTTCTTGACGTGCCGGCCTGGCTTGTGGGGTGTCTCACACTCCAAGAGAGCTGGCCCTTTGGCAGAAGTAGTGATTTTCATCATCGCAGTGCTGGTGCTGGTGGGGGTGGTCGGGCGGGTGATGGCAGCAGTGACAGCTCGTAATGTCGCTGGCAGTGGCCATAGCAGCACTATCAACAGCAGAACCAGAAGCAATGGCAGGAGCAGTAGCAGCAGTGGATGTAGCACGAAGCGTAGAAGTATCATCTAGAGTTATACACATTTGTCCGGATGTATAGGGAAGTCAAACATAGCAGAGACGGACCATGGTAACCAGTCAGATGGATATTGGCGGCAACTCCTCACTCAAGATTTGATACCTCAGGGCCCGTTACCTCCATGAACCCTAAACCCGTACAATCTGTCAACCCTAAAGACCGCCACAAGCCTCAGCGACTCCAAAACATCCTACTAAACCTCTGTACTCCAACCTAAAACTTTACCTTACACAAACCCCATAAACCTTTTAACCTTGACCTTTTATTCACCCCATCATGCAACCTCCACAAACCCGCCAATCCCCGTGAATCCGAAAATCCACCCCTTTGAATCCCAGCTGCCGAGGACTGGCAAGCCGAGAAGCCTCCTCCGGAGCCGCTCGCGGCACCGGACTGGTCCAAGATTCCGAGAACGCCGCAGCTCGGCTCGGAGGTAACACCCAGAGCTTAGGCGATTGAACTGGCTCAACGGTTTTGGGCATAGTTTTGGGATGCGGGGGAATTAGGGCTTTGCGTTATAGGCTTTCGGGCTAATGGGCTTCAGGCTGCTACCTGAGGCGCGGCCTTGCTCGAACTCCTGGGGCTACGGGTGTGTGCAGTCATATGAGATGATGGTCATTCCTTGGTTTTTGTGGGTTTGATTCGTCTTTCCGATCTCCTTCACGAGTTTTCTAGACATGTCCTGATCTTTGCAGTGCCTTCAAAACTAGATGCGATGACTGTTGTGGCAGCAAATGTTATCCTAGCCACCGGAAGACAGTGTTTGAGAGCGTCCACGGTCTGATGTACCTCGTACTTGAATTGCATTGCCGGCACACGCTGAGCGGCATATTCTGGATTAGCTGCCCTGTCTTTCACTGAGAGTGCAGTTTATCCTTTGTTTGTCCGAGGGGCGCTCCAACATGAAGAGTGCGTCTCTACTTCGTGCCGGACATGTCTGTATCAGAAATTGTGTTCATACCATTCCACACATGGGGTACGCCAGCAGACTCGCGAGGAGGTACGACTGGGGGGCAAGAATGCGTGAGGTCCACACAAGGCTAAAGCTCATAAAGTATATGCAGCTCGAAGCCTAGAGGAGGCTTGAGTAGAATTGCCCGATTCCTGAAGACCTGCACCCAAAGCCCAACTCCTGAAATTCTGAGCAAAAGAATTTGTCAACTCTGCACAAAGCAGCTAATAGACGAGGTTTCAACGATGTTTCATTCCTGTCCCGCAAAAAGAGGCCCGGAGTGCTTGCGCCTCATGGGCAATAGAGCTCAGGGATGAGGATTTCGGGGCTAGGGTTTGGAATTTGGGAATAATGTAGGCATCAAAGGTTTTGCTGTTAGTGAACAGAGTCAAACAACTAGACTATATAGGGGTTAGCTCGAGAGTGATGGAAACAGCCACGCACAGTCTTCTCGCCTACCCTTTGCAGATGGAGGGCTACCTACTAACGATGGTGCAGCCTGATTGCCAGGGCTGATGCCTTTGTCTGAATCCCAATAGCTTGCAATCATAAGGAAACCACACGTTTTTGCAAAACTTAGTGTCGAGCTGTCCCTAAGCTAGGTGCAAATATTGTTGATCCCCATGCACGCTGTGGATAATACTACCTGGTGCCTATCCCCTAATGAGGGAATGTACTCCAAAAGCAAGTAGCCCCTGCATCAGAGCCGGGCAGACTTTCAAACCGGAACCCCGAGCCATGGAAAACCGATCATTGCCGTCGTACTCCAGCCTCTAAACCCTAAACACCATTGACAGACAAACAAACCCCAAATCCTGTGACCCTAAGTACCGGGAACCCTGAATCCAGCAACCCCAACCCCCACGACAAACCCTTGCACCCTCCATGGGTCGATACTTGTCAAACTATAGAAGCCCTATGCTGATTATTTGCTATTGCTCAGCTTCCCCGCTTTGCTGCTGGATCACCTTAACTTCAGTTTAAACTGAAGCTCTCACATCATCAACCCTCAAACCAGTCACTAAACCAACCAACAAACACTAAACCCCACTAGCTTCAAAGCTTACAAGCCATAAAGCCCACAAACCCTACACCCTGTGAAGTGATTCGTTACTTCTGGAGGACCCCTCAGCCGCTGGGCTCCGGCAGCAGCTGGGCATTTGTGTCGAGGATCGAGGCAAGTGGGTGTAGTGTTCCAGTGCTTTTTTTGAAGGGATGTGTGACTTCGGGAGTTGTAGGTAGGGTAGGGCTAAAGTCTATGGATTTGTTTTGGAGGTGGGGCTTTAGGGGTTAGAGTGTTGCTTTTTGATTGCATGCTCTCGGTACTTCTTTGTGCTATACACATTAAATGCGCGGGCCGAACCATCATCGGGACACAGGACGAATGATTGTGTCTGCAGGGTGATTGTCTCCATGAAGCTTGTCGACTGCGAAGTGTACCCCTCAAGGTGAATCTTCAGAAGCGCTAGAATCCTCTTGCAATCTCCATATATCCTGGGTTCCAAGATTGCATCGGACTTTTCCTGAAAGCGGCCAGGCCTGGGCTTCAGGGATGGATCGAAGGGCCAAAAATGGGGTTTGTACAGTAGGGGCCGGTAACCGAGACCCTAAAATGTGCTTGTTCCTATGCAGTTCAGACTGCAGCGAAGCGAGAGGTCGAACCTTGATTGGAGAGAGGTCCCGGTTCGAATGTTCCTTTACTCCAAAGTCGTGGGTCACTCCACAAAACACACACACAAGAAAACTGCAAATCTGATCTTCTCGGCATGTGCGGCAAGAAGCACAGAGCACGATTAGCTTAGGTTCTCAGAAGCAGAGTCTCGCCATACATCCTGCCCAAAATGTTCAGATCCTTGTTTTCACACGACCCCGATAGGATTCCGGCGTCCAACACCAGAGCCATAAACACTCTCTTGAATAGGGAGGTCAGGGGTTTGGTTGAAGAGTGCAATAAGAGGCGGCCTTACCCTGCGTAGACAAGTTTGGATTTCCCTGTATCTAGACCAATGTCATAAAGGTGAATATTCTGTCAGCTTTATGGGGTTTTGGGGGCCCCCATGTTTATTGGGGGGCCTCTTGCTGTACATCCACCCAGCATCCCATACGCTGTGCGGCCCGTGCCGGAAAGGTCCCATGCTGGCAGCGCCAAAGCCCATCTCCTCCTTTGAGGCATTTGAGTTTCGGATTTTGTTCGGGTATATGGGTGTCATTTTGTGCGAGCACGCAAAACGTGTCTTTTGAGAGCAGCACCACACATAGCCGGGTTGAACGCTCATAGTTTTCGAGGTTGTGGGTCCCTTTCTAGGAGCTTGCTGTGGAGGCTGCAGTTTTTTCAGGATTGTATAGGGTCTTATGTTTTCACAACTCGCAAGAATTGTGCGTTCGCAAGGGTATATATACGTTCAAGTTACAGGCACACGCCAGGCTGACCGCGATTTTGTACAGATTCCCTGGGTCGTCGCTCCATGTCCAATACGGAGTCAGCAGCGTAGCCCTCCAACCAACCTGAATCCCTGAAGCCCAGACGAAGATGTGTACCCAGTGACAAAAAGACTGTCCCTGCAGGGCACTATTCTCGATGAGCTCCGTACTGAAATTCCCAAGCTCTACCCTCCCCTGACCGAACATGAAGCCTGAAATGGAGAAGGCGGTCCTTCTTCCAGGTTAGTTTGATGGAGGGCAACCTGCTATCGCCTTGTAAACTTCCTATGGTCCTACGCACCTCAAAAGGGTTCCCTCTTGTTAGTCGGTCAGTGAGGTTCAAAGTGCCTAAACCTCATGCTAATTCAAGCCCTCGCCCTGAACCTTGAACCTCAAAACCCTAGGCCCTACGCTATATGAACCCTAAGTGCACTTGTATACTGCAGCCGGGCTCGGTTTTTGGGATTCCTTTTCCGCTGGCAGCTCCCCAATGCCAGTGATACCCTTTCAGGGTGCAGCGTCCCATTGCGGACCAGCAGTGCTTCGGATTTTTTTGCAGTGACAGGGCGCGTGGCCTGAAATAATCCCGCAGACTGCTTGGCGCAGGAACTCGGGGTACTGCCGCAGTACGTAGTCGAGGGCTTGAGAGCGTGGAAGCTCTGTTGCATTGGGCCCTTCATCTTTTTGAGCCTGATATCCCCAAAAAGGAATCCAATGCCGAATTACCGAGTGCCCTGTCACGCATGATAGGCTGTTTCAGGAGATGTAATTATGCTTTGTATTGCTTTGTATTTAATGTCAGGGATGACGGTCATGATCATGTATTACTGTATGCTGGGCCTTGATTGCGCAGATCGCCTGCATAGCATGCCTTCTGCAATTCGTTCTGTATGTACATATGGATAGATATGTGGCACACGCGCACATTTCTATACATACATAGATGTATACGCGCATACACACGCATCTCTATCTGTTCGAGTCTGACGACATGCAACCTGCTCTTGGTGCTTCCATGCGCCAAAGGCTGCTTGCGTCCTGTTTGGGAGGCGCCTAACTGAAGGCAGTTCTTGGGGCCCTTTTGACAACGAGTTCGATGTTTTGGGAGTTAGTGCGCCAAGAGTGTGTAGAAACTCTGATAGACAACTGGGGGAGCACAGCGTTACCCCGGGCCTCCTTCTTTTTGAAGCAGGAACTCTCAAACTTTAAAACCCAAACCGTAAGACCCCCAAACACATGTCATGGGCAGCTTAAATGTAAAACCACAACATTCCGCGGCCGCTTTGTGGACCAAGACTGAGGAATATCACGGCGCCCTTGCCTGTTCAGGCTCAGGCACACGCGGCAGAGTTTATATGGGCCTAGCGCTTGGGCACTAGGATTTACAGTTTAGGGTTTGGCAGTAGGGCTTCAAGGTTTTGGGATTCCATGGTCAAGAAAGAGAGGATGCTACACATGGAGTGCTTGTCGACACGCCGTGGTTAGGTCGCGAGACAGCCAGCCTGCAAGGAGTATGTGCAAATCCCTCTGCTTCAGAAAATCACCTCCTTTAGAAGCCACATACTGACAGTGCGTATGACTATGCCCATTATTGCGGGGCTAAAGCCATATTATGAATACTTGTACCTACTGACTCGACATGCCTGACGCCTCAGTGGATGGATCAGCATGTTGGCATGGCATCATACGTGTCCGCCCTCTGTAGCAATGCAAAAAGAGGAAACGCGCGTAAATATTAACTGCCCGAACCATTGTCTACCTCTTTAGGCCCCCTAAGCCCTGCACAGTTTTCCTTTATATCCCTTCGCAGAAGTATGTTGAAAACTGTCTCAAATTTTGGCTCTGTTACTATAGTTTGCCCCCTGCTACTAATTTAAGGGAAACTGCAAGTGCCGATTTTGATTTTTCTTGGTGCAGCAGCATGCAACCTCAGATCCCCAACCCCCATAAATCAGAATCCTGAAGCCTACAGTCAAAATCTTCAGGGCCCCAAGCCCAGCCCCGGACCGTCAACCTTGAACAGTCAGCCCTGAGCCCTGACTCCCAACCTATGGACTGGCTCAACTCCCAGTCTGGAGCCCCATAAAACGCTATGAGCCCAAACTAAGCAAAAGCCCTGAGCCTTCAAGCCCAAGCCCAACTTCAGGCTCTTCCTATTGCCATGACTGGCTGCAACCTTGTTGGCATTGCCCAGACAGGCGTGAACAAGCCTTGGCTCTTTAACGGGTTCAGGTTTAAAGGTTTAGGACGTAGATCTGGGGGTCGCAACTGCTAGTTCAAGCCCAGCGCTTGAACGTTGTTATAGCGTTTGCCGTTCAAAGTCTGCGGCAACAGCCGCGCTAGCGAAATCCAGAAGGGTTCCGGAAGCATTCGAGGAACTTTCCTTTGCAACTTGGGTGCTTCCCAACGAATCGACCCCTCTTGGAGGGGCTTATAGTCAGAAAAAGACATGGAGTATTTGGAGAGTATTTTGAAAAGCATATATATCTTGGGCCCTGTTCGAACCAAGGGTGCGCCACTTTAGCGGGGGCCCGCATCTGCATGTTATTCAATTGGTTCAGCCCTGGGGAAGGCGGAGACTTCTGAAATCAAGTGGCTACCTAAACAGCCACTTTTTCAGCTTGGTGCCACTGTACCTGTTTAGAGGGCATCCGGGCTTGGGTAGTGGCTAGACATTCAAGGGTCCGATTCTAGCGTATAGGCGCTCACGATTCAGGATTTGGTTTGAGGATTTAAGGTTTGGGGAACAAGTGTGGGGCACAGATTCATCTTTCCTGCGAGGTAGCGGCAAGACTCTGGCATACCTGCTGCCTGCTATCGCCCAGATTGAGGCCTTTTGTTCTCCAAGGGCTCAGGGTTCAAGGTTGATGGATGATGTTGTTGGACATGGGGGCTGCTCAAACTCCGGGTACCCTGGGCACGCGGGGGTTGTAAGAATGAACAAAAGGCCGTAGGTGCTATGACAGGCTCCCACACCGGAGTGTTGAAAACTAGGGGCAGTCTCCCCCTTCGGTTGGCATTTGCTAGCGCTTCTCGCATCCCGCACCTTTGCTATGGCTTAAATAACTTTGTAAGGCTACCAGAACGGCTGACGGCAAGATGAGAGATGCAGCTGATAGGAACAACCCTGTGCGACCTTAGAATACTAAACCTGTATCATTCCTAAGATGCGGCGTGCTTAGGGTCATGCTGGAAACTCAGTGTCCACTGTGGCGTTTGGGGTTAACCGTTCAGAGTTTATTTGTTATGTCCACAAAGTTTTGATAGTAGTATTTAGGTAACGTCAAGATGAGCAAAGTAGATAGGCTGGACACCCTGAATCCTGGGTCCTTAGAGCCTGAATCATCGTTCTGAGAAAGCAATGTCCTGGTGCTTAGATAGTCCGAAAGGAGTTACATCGTCCTCATCTAGTAACTATACCCCCAAGGGTACCCTTTTTTGAGAACAGCCCCCTCTATATTGGAGTTGCTGGAGACTGGAGACCGGTGATCTCCTAGCAGCGTGACAGGCTCAAATGGCCAAGAGCTATGACATGTATCGTAAAAAATCAAAGAGATACTATTCCAAATTTTGTTGCGGGGATGCGAAGGCACCCTCTGGGAGTATTGTACCTAGCCACGAGTCAGGGATCCTTTCACGTACGCGTGCTTGAGGGCTGCATGCCACCTTAATGGGGACTGTAGGCTGTTCCAGATTCGAGGTGGGGGGCTTGAGTCTTTTTTTTGACATAATTTCAGTAGGTGAGAGTCTGTTGTGACACAAACGCCTTCGGGGTTGGGCATCACGTATTTGTTGCTACAGGGGATGGTGCATTGAAATACCGTTAAACTTCAAAATCCAGACGAGCCAAGACCCGAGAAAAACTAGCCTGATGGTGCCCCTTTTTTCCTGCAGTAACAAAGGCCTGGGTGAAGGCATGCGTATATACGGAGGGTCAGATCTTCTTCGAATTGCTTGATTTCGGGCAGTGCTGTAGGGGGGTACCCTAACAGATGCAGCCGCCCAACACCCTTCAATTGATGAGGAACATTCCGACAGGCATATGAGGGATCCCAGTCTTACTTATGAAGGCATTTGTCTCAATCAAGCGGTATTGTTCCCCTGATTCTAGGCCCTAGACCTGGAACCCTAAATTCAAAATCAGATTTTAGTTTCCGTTTTCTTGTCCACTATATACCTTGTCAATCTATCTTTGTCCTGCAAACAAGCAGGCGCAGGAGCCCGTCCCAAAGGGCTCCGTGCTTCCGATTGCGTCGCTCCACTGCATCTTTGGGAGCAGGGTTCAGACCTGTTTCGTGAGTGGGCCTTCATGGAGGTATGTGGGTTTAGGGTTTAGGGCTTGTTGTGAATACGTCAAAGAGTTTGTGTATCGTTGTGCTGATGGAATCTATGCATTACTATTGGGTGACTATCACATAAGAGTCCAGTACTTCAGTCCTTCTGCCCACCACTGCTGTCAGTGTATTCGATTCTGTGGGTTAGGTCAGGTACGCTATGAGCGGTGGTGCTTTGCAGTAGTCCTACGTGAGGTTTAGGGTTTGTAAAAACCCTTGTCCCTTCCTTGCCCATAGTTGTCCTTTCCCCTGCCGCAACTTTCTGGTGGTCACTATTGTAGCTTGTTCTTTTCAGCCAGGACCATGATTGGTTTGTAGCACCCATGCAAGTCCTAAATCCAAACCCCGAAATCTAACGTGCTTTTGATCACCCAGGCTAATATTGGCGCCAACACGTGAGCTAGCGGTGCAGATAACGGAGGAGCAAGCAGTTTCGACGATAATTGCCAGCGAAAGGGGCTGGGGAGTAGAAGTTTGAAGCTTCGAGGTTAGGGGCTGGGGTTGTGGGGTTTCGATTTCAGGTTCAGGCCGGTTTGGGGCACCAAGTTCAGAGTCCAGGGCTTGGGGGTTAAGCAGGTGCGCCTTCTTCCTTGAGGGATACAGAACTTTTTCATGTAGGTGATTATTCCTCGGATGAACGTTGTCGGAGACATGTTGATTAGTTTCTGGCTTTGAGATGCCTGCATGAATGCATCAGAGGTTTCTTTTCGTAGGTTGGCTGCTGTCGGATATTCGTGCTGAAGTACAGGCCGCGCGTTCAAGGTAATGCCCCCCATTCGCTGTTGAAGAATTGGAGGCCACCCCCTTGGGGTGAAGAGCACTGCCCAGACAAAGCTCACCACCACTACCAAAAAGCACATGGAGGGGTTCTGAAGTTGCGTAATTAGAGGACAGTTGTTTCCTGGGACCCGTGCTTTCCTCAGACTCAGGGCATCCTGTGACAAATGATGACTTGCCTCTGTATCCCAGAATTAGAACAGCGGATTTTCAGGACTTTTGGGATCAAGGTCAGCAAGAAGGATGTACAGGGTGGTATTGTGAGAGCCTTCTTCATCTAAGCAAATCCACTTCCACTTCCTACTCCTACTGCCTCGTCCCTGTCAACCTCCCGCTCCTCGCAGGAAGCAACAAAGGTTTTGCGGGCATCCAGAAATGGCACCCACAAGAGCCATGTCTCAGAATCAAGCACCTGATGGGCGATTCTGTGCAGTCCTTGTACGCATCTAGCTTCTTGATGGGCACGCGGGCTAGTCCAGAACTTGGTAACTGTCATTAGTGCCTGCTCGTCAAAGACGCTCGCATACGCAGTTACGAGCATTGGGAATCTTCAGTTCTTTACCTAGCTCTTGCATGCATCGTATCAAAATTTTGTAATTTTCACACTGGGGCTAAGGCTTTAACAGGGCAGAGATCTTCGAAACAAATTTTGGAGTCAGACACTTGTGTGTTTGGGCTGCAACTCAAGCATTCCCAACCCAAACCCTCTAGACCGAATGTGTAGACTCCTCCCTGCATCTTGTGCACAGCTTTGGGACCTCCAAGTCTAAGACTCCTACCAATGGCTCTTGCAGAATGTGACGTGATGTGGACTGTAGACTTAGGGTCATCCTTTTTGGGAAGTCTGCCTGGTCGTTGGGCCCAAACTGGCCACCAAACCTGGGAAAGTCTTTCGAAAGCGTGCTTTCCGTTGGCGTCTGAAAGCCCGCTTCCCCTTTTTTTGATAACTGCTTACAATCAAGGATTGTCTTTCTTGTATAATCCCTATAATATAAACAGTCATAACTACCCTGCCCTGAACCCTTAACCCCTGAGCAATAAGCCCCAAAGCCTTCTAAATAAGGAGCGGAATATGGGCATCCTCCGTTTATGGGGGTGGCAAGAAGTACGAGCAGCCGCTTTGCTTCTGTCAAGTCACTTTTGTGTTTTGGTTGCCGGTTTGCTGCTTTTGCTGGGAGGTTGAAGGTATATAGGGCTTCTAAGCCTCGACCTTAAAGCTTTAAGCCTTAACGCCTTAAGGTCAAGGCTTCGAAGTTTTTAGTTGGTAGAGGGCCTGCAAGGTCTAGCGTTTACCTTTCAGGTCTTAGGGCTTAGAGTTCAGGGTTTCAAACTGTTGGGTGTCATTTTGATGGTTTCTTGGGGCTTGCTTTTGGCAAGAAAGTGCCCGAAGCGCATCATCCGTTTGCGACCGGCGTATACTTTTGGGTAAGGGGTCTGATGCGGTTCGACAAACAGAGCGTTTCTTCATCCTCGGTGCTAAGATTACGTTGTCCGAACTCCTGTGCTGTCATCCATGACCTGCTTTCCACTGAAGCCCCAGTTGCGATCTCAGTTCTGAGACGCTATATCTCATGGCAGTAGTTGAAGGCTATGCTCACTGAAAAACAAAATATGACTATGACGTACATTGGCCCCTAAAACCTAAACCTGAAAGCACAAACTTGAACGAAGCCAACCCCTGAACCCAAACCGCGAACCAGATAAGGTTTGTACTGTCATCAACCCAGGATCAAGAACCTCCAATGGGGTTCCGAGATCGTAGCAGCGACTCCGGGCCGCCTCATCGACTTCATGAACTCCAGGGTCATGCCACTGGGCGATGGTTTAGGATAGGGATTTTGCAGATGGGGCTCTTTCTTTATGGCTGAAACATAGTACAGGTGTTTGAGCATGCCGGTCAGGGGTTGCAGCTTAAGGTCGTGAAGGTTGTAGCACACTGGCCCTCGCAACTTATCCAGCTTTTCAGAAGCTCAACAAGGCCGTCACATGTGAGTGCATTGTTGCTTATATTCGGCCTTTGTTGCCATTTCATCATGATATTTGTCAGCGCTTCCTTCGAACTTGCAAGACTCACAGTTCGGGCCGGGTTCAGGATTTGGGGCTCAGGCTTGAGGTCTAGAAATTGTGTAAGATTCCCCAACACCCCGCAAGAAGCAAGAAGCAAGCAGTAATGTCAAATCCAGCACCCAGATTTGTAGCAAATGTGCGAGCAAAATCCCGAGCCCCAAGCTGCACAGGCAGAAGTGTTGGTCCACTATTTTTTGGCGTACCTGTCAAACTTCTTCCCTGAAGTTCGAGTCCCTAGACCTTTGCCCTCATAACATTCACGTTTGGAATGGAGTAGGCGGAGGCTCACTGTTGGCGCGTGGGCTCTGTCAACCCCTAAACTCAAGCTGCAAGCTTGAACTGTATGCCATATAGACCGAAACCTCAAGCCCTGACCCAATTTCAAAGCTCTCCTCCGAGGAGCCTTGAACGAGTAACATTTCTCGACGCTTGGCAAGGATTCACTGAGGGAATGCTGAACATGTATCAGGGCACTCAAGGACCTCAAGTGTGTGTCTATGACATGTCCGACTGGAATCAGGATATCTACCAGCACCTGCCTTCACATGGCGTTTTAGTACCCTCATCGTTTATTGCGCGTAGTCCTCATTGTTTATTGCGCGTAGTCCGCAAGCACATTGACGAACGCAGGTTCTATTGGAACTCCAAACGTGGTAGGTTCTTTTCGGGGAGGTGGCTGTCCGTGATTCTGCTGCAGGGTTCGACGCAAGCTTCGATTTCCGCAGAGATAGGGCGTAGATAGACTTCATCCCACAAGGGGTCTTAATGGTGTGTTTGGGATGTCTGGAGAGGCACCTTTCCCCTCAGTTTTGACGCGTTCTGCTCTTTGTGGTAGTAACCGAGCATGGACATTTGCAAGCTAGTAGCATTATGTCAAAGAAGGAAGGCTTATTGTAGGGGGGTGGGTCCCTACTAGGGAGGTGATTGCACAGCTCCGATGTGTCCATCTTGGTGTTCTGTAAGAGAACATGGTCAGCTAGGGCAGCTAGGGTTGCTGGACAGCAAGACAGGGTTTAAGGACAAGCCCAGAAGACATCAGTCCGATACGCGAGTATACAGGGATTGCAGCTGTCCTTGGATAGGTAAAGACAATTCTGCGAACCCCCAGCCTCCTCTCCTAGGTTTGCTTTGCTGATGAGCATCAAAGTGTTGACTTGCTTCAGCTTTGGTGCAACTATTGGGGATCAATGAGAAAGCTTCATGATTTCTGTTCAGGCCTGGACCTTCCGAATGCTTTCTCATATCTCTTCTCCTATCCTGCGAGTCTTTTCTGTAACCATGCTACATCTTGCTCATATAGTCCGTGCGTCTTTTCCTGAAGCATGCACAACACGAACCACAAGGTAGCCCCTCAACAAATTTCTTCACGGATGATAGGGCCCGACAGGCAGCATGCAGCGTGAATGCATGTACATATATATATATACACACACACTGAAATATCTTCATATATGTGTATATGTATAGGCACATATATGTATGTATATATATATATGATAAAGAGCACATCTTCTGGCCCCACATTTTGATGAACCCTAAGGCCTACACCCTGCAAGTACGTCATCAACTCTAAATGCTATTCCCGGTGCTCTAGCCCAAAATGCTATGCCCTCAGGTTTTAGATGAAGCTGACCGAATGCTCGTCGAGGGCTTTGCAGAGGAGGTCAACGTCATCTCGGCCCAGGTATGCGGCCAGTGTGGCGGAATGTTGCGCGTTCGGGGTGTGTTTCCGCATGCTTAGGTTGCAGAATAGCGGGCTTTGGGCCGACCAGGGGTTTAGGGTGTAGAGCAGTACGCGTTGAGCTCGGCTTAAATGATGTGGCTGGCTGTGGGTCCTACATCCTAAGCTTCCTTGGACATAGTGCGCAGCTGCTACGGTAAGAGTATTCGGTGACAATATGTGGTATTGCTGTTTACGTTCACTTCGTGATTCCCAATTTGCATCTCCGGCAGTTTTAAAGATGCGGGCTTCGACCCCGACCAGTCGTCTGTCGGAGCGAGAAGACCTTGCCTGACCTCCCAAGTACCCCAAACTCATGTTCTTCAACCCTGGATGATGAGCATGTCTGTGGGCGTTTTTTCCGTTTTTGGAGGTCCGGCACACCTGTCTGGGACATCTCCAAGTCATCAATCCCAAGTTTCTCTCTCCCTAGTGCTACAGGCCTTCAAGTGTTCCAAAGCCTACTCACAGGCCTACTCCTGCGAGCCTGCGAGAGCCTATAAGCCAAGTAGTGGCAACCGCCTGAGGCTTGGGCTTTTCAGGTGTTTGTGGACGTGTAGCAACAAATGTGGCACGACAAAGACTACTGCACTTATAAGCCCTTGCAACCCTGTAGCACAACCGCTGAGAAGGCCAAGAGATCCAGGACCTTAAATCCTGACACCTTCAATCCCTTCAACCCAAAAGTCAAGAATCCTTAAGTTCATGCAAGCAGAATCGTCATCTGAGTCTACCTGGAACGCAAGAGGCGCATCAGTCTTACGGACACTCTCCCGCTAGTTGCATCCTGCAAAGTCCTTTCATTTGTGTATCTTGAAGCCTAAATCTGAAGCTCCAAACCCTGCCCCCTAGGCCATTGGACATGAAACCAGACCTCCCACCCAATATTACATTAAAGCCCAATTGCCTAAACTTCACACCCTAAACCCTCAAACCCAACCCTGAAGCCTCAGAGCAACAGCCAGACTCTCAAACACTCGTCCGTCAGATCCGGCCAGAGCGGCAAGTCCTCTTCTTCTCCGCCACCTGGTCTGCCGAGGCTTGGAACTCAGGGTTTAAGAACTTGTTTTAGGGGAGATTACTGTAGGTGTATAGGGTTCACTCATGGCCTTTTACTGTGGGTTCGGGGTTTGGGGTTAGGGGCTTTCGTGGATGTGAGTTTTAGCTTGGAATCCTAGGTGCGTAACCTCCAGAACAAAAGTCCCGTATGGTTTGTGGCGTCTGCGGTACTCTAGCTCTCGTTTCATGAGGCTTTGCAGGCCTGCAAAGTATTTCCCTTCCTTGTTATTACAAGCACGCCCCCACCCCCCAATCTTACATATGTCACGCCAATATCTTTGGGTTCCCAAACGGCTTGCTTGACATCATGGTTTGCGGGTGCCGCTTAGATGATATTTTATGAGGGACAAGAGGTTAGGTCGCAACTCTAATCAGCCCTGAATGTCAAGAGGACCCGTTTAATCCTCAACTCAACCCAACTCCCTACACTCCACACCAGTCATAACACGCCCAGAATCCTGCAAGGTTGTGTTGTGTTAGACTGGACAAGGGTTGGAGGTATATCATTCTGCAGTTATAATACAAAATGTTTAGGCGAATAATTCCTAACAGTCGCCTGCGCAGGTGCAGGCTCTCGCAGCAGGCCTTTGCCCAACCTCCCAGCAGCCGGTTCGGTTATCTGTTGACCAGGATTCTGGGGGTTGGGGGTGTGGGGTTTCGGGTAGAGGGTTTGAGGGACTTGTTTCATGGATTGAGGGTTGGCGGTTTAGGCTTTGGGGGTTTAGGGGCCTAGTTGAAGGGTTTAGGGGTTAGTTAGGAGTGAGGTTTTCAGCGGCTTTATGAAGGTTTCTGGGTATGCTTTTGAAGCGTTTGTGTGTTTCTGCTGTGTGCTTTGTGGCACACAGGCACACACCAATCAAGCCTTTAAGCATTAAACCGTAAAGCGGCGTGCTGGTGTCCAGCATATTTCAAGGCTGCAAACAAGAAAAATGCGAAGAAGCAGAAGAAACAGTTCGGCTTGCAAAACGTTTGAGTGTTCTCAAAGTCCGTACGAACTGGCCAACAGGGGTTCCTAGCAAGGATGCTGTTGGAGTTATGTTGAAAGATTCCCACTTCCTCAGGAGCATGGAAGCTGCATGAAGGCGGCAAGGAAAGCCAGACAAGGAATCGTCCAGGATGTGGTCGTTGCTGCTGGACAGCAGGTCTTGTAATCTCTCTACCTGAACATGGAGCCCATGAAGGGCCTCATGGGAATGTTATAGGGTCTGCAGAGGGTATATTGGGATAGCAACGGGTTTAGGGATTACGTTCTCTGAAGCCTATATGAAACTTCTTGCAGGTTCCTTTCAAAGGGACATTAGCCTACATGGGGGCAAGGTTGTTTGGGAAAGTGTATCATCATGTCTCATGGGTTAGCACCATTCCGCGAAGCGGCTCCTTGATGAACCTGGATTCCGATCTACCAGTGCGAAGCTCAGGTTGACTTTCCGGACGACTACGAAAAGCAGGCGGCTGGACAGCAAGGATAGGTAAACCCAAGACAGTAGAGTCACTACGTACAGCGCTGAAGTCCGGGATGTGACGCACCTCCTCAAAAAGGGACCATGATGTTGACGCGCGCCCGGGACATGTCCCAAACTGTGTTGAGTGTGGACCGCAAACGAGCGTTTTGTTGGACTTACTTGAATGGTCGAAGCCCTGGGCCATCCTTGCCTGTACTGTGCCACTTTCTGGCCAAATCCTACTTTGCCCTAAGTAAGTATAGTTTGCTACCTGGAACTTCTCCAAGACTCTGGTGTATTGGGTCCTGCAGGGCTTTGTCCCTGAACAGTGTGAGCAGTGGCGGTCAGGCTTCCCCTTCAGCGTGTTGCTGTGCTTGTTTTGCAGCTTCCTTTCAGGGAGGTGTCATGCATGTCAACAATGGTATCCACTGCCTTCCAGCAAGAATACCTCTGCGGCATACGTATGAAGACCACGTGAGCTATCCATATTTGTGCGAACGTCATGCTTCGGCACGCCCAGAAGGTGTAGGATTCTTTTTATGAGTTCGGGAAGTGTACACTGGATGCATTGGAAAGGTTTGTCGTTGCGAGGATCATAAGTATACATCCTAGCTTGCATGCCTTAAAAAAAAAACAGTTAAAACACTGGTAACAGGAGCATGGCGCGTAATGATCGTATCTATACTTTCTTTGTTTTTGATAGGCACTGAAATAAGGATAGTCCGGCGTATTGGGTGTAGCGGAGGCCGCAGTAGGTTAGGACAGGGACCCTGTCAATTTGATAGTCCAGGTCTTGTTCTGCTCTCCCAACCTGTTCTCCTTCTTCTGAAGCTTTGACCCTAAAGCCTCAGGCCTTCATCCCTAAACCTTTAACCCGTATACAGCCTAGTCCCTAGTCCCCAAGCTGCTCGAGAGACTCCCCCACTTGAGGTGGCTGAAAAGAGACGCCGCCTTGATGCTCACCTCCACGAGGCCCTCAGGGGTGTGTCTGGCTTAGGGCCGGCTGACCATGAGCTGAAGTAGGAATCCGAAGAGTGAACCTGTTAGAGTGGGGAGTGGGGCATATTTCAATATTTTTGGGAAGAGTTTTATTTTGATTTTTGGGGGTCTCTACAATACTTGGGTAGGGTTCTGGGTAAAGGGCTTAGTTGTGAGGTTTCGGTCTCAGGGCTCTCGGCTTTTGAAGACGCACGATTTGATTTGAGGTTGACTTGGCTGGCAGACTGATGCTGTAGCTTCTAGAACTGGGAGGATCGGCTAAAAATACACTAGAAAACAGGCGTTTAGCTTGTGGTTTGCAGGGTTGGTCTCCTCAGTTGAAGCCTCAACCCTGACAGAGCTTCAAGGTCTAGGGCCAAGCAAGGAGAAGGAGGGAGGAGGGCGGAGGAGGAGGGGTTGGATAGTTTAAGGCTCACAAAGAAGTTGCTCGCAAGTCACACGGCGGGACTTATTTCGCCTTAAGCTTCTGCACAGTCCCAGTTACAACTCGTGTCAGGGTTCCAGGGGGTAAGAGTGAGACTATTCAAACTTTCCAGGTGGGGTTGGGGGGGGTACTGAAGGTTCGTGATCGGAAATCGTAAGCCCTAAGCTTTGCACCCGAGAGACTATGCATCCAATCGCAGTTTAGGGTCTAGGATTATGGGTGTATAGGGCGCTCCAGATATAGACCTTATAGAGCCTGTACCCTCAGAACCCTAATTATCCGGCAGATATGCTACACACATAAAAGGTTTCAAGAAGCCTTGGCACGGTGACAATACATACGGAATCCTACCCAAACTGCTGTAAGTGTCATGGGAGCGAACCCAATTCCAGGAACTTGCTATGGGGTATCTCAGGGCCTCCGGGTCCAAGTACCCAAATCACGGGGTTGTAAGTGCCAGTTCCGAAAGGATGAGCGGCGTTTCAAGCATAACGCGCCATGAGTTGGGATAGTAGACATGCATCACCCAGACCTGCTCGGCCTATGGTCAGGGTCATACCTGCAACAATGCCTGGGCTTGTGGTTTGACATGGCGGAAATCTTGCATATGTCAATACTGTAGCGCAAAATTGTCATTTCCTGATAAGGGATCAGAGCTCGGGATGCAAACCCGGACCCAGACTCACACCAGGTACTTTGGTCCTCTGAGGATCACAAAGTCTTAGTCTTCGTGTCTCAAAAGACGTCTCTTGGTCAAAAGGCGGTAGCCGCTCAACCTAGTAAGTGGTTAATCTTGAGGTAGTGGTCTGATTTGCGATCGGGTTTATTCGAAGGAGGTTTGGATAAGGTATTGCAATTCCTTGTAGACGCCAAACTATCACACTGACACTAGGCAAGTGAGACTTGCCCATTTTGATCACAGTAGAAGGCAGGGTTCAATAGGCCATACAGCCAAGTCTACCAAGCAGGGCCTCTGACTCAGAGCGGCTTCCAGTTCAGGATTGAGGGCCTTCAGGGGTTTATGAGGATGCATCGGGCTAAACACGGAATACCAGGCAGTGAGCACGTCCAACAAGTGTCAAAGCTGGTGCCAAGTAAGGTGCTGCTGGAGACATTCAGCCTCAACGTAGATCAGTTAGCAAGTGCTGGTTATTTCGGATCTTTCCAGTCGCGCTCGCCAAGATCCTCGTGAACGCAGTAGCTTCCAAGACCCTGGCCAATCTCCTTGTCCCAAGCGCTACAAGAATGTTTGCTGGCTCATGATCACAAGCTATGTTCAGGCTCCTCATGGAAGTAACGGAAGATATCTTCTAACCACGTTGTCGTATGAGGCAAAGGGCCAGCGCCGAACATGCATATCACAGCCTGAATGCGGCAGGGGTTTAGGGAGGGCTTGTGACATCCTAACCTCATATTCCTTGCATCGTGATGTTGGAATTTCAGAATGTTCCGTAGAAACTGCTATTTGGCCCCAACATTGGGTCAACGTGTAGTTGGGAAATTGCCCTGGGCCTGCCTGTGACAAAGCTGCATCCAAAGACAGAAGGCGAGTAAGCAGTACGGTAAGGACCATCTATGAATTGTTTACCGTCTTTTCTGGTGACACGTGTGCCCTAATATCAAGGATACCCTGAGGTGGGTGGAAATCAGGTGTGTACACAAAAGGAAGGCTATGTAGACCTCATATAGCCCCATTCCCGTTATACGAGCCGTATATGTGAGCCTTATGTTGGGATATCCACCTGGTAACTACACCCCTGGAGGTGTCCTTAACAATACGATAAAGCTGGTCTCGCCCAAGCACTACACTCCATGTGAGTCGAAAGCCGTCGGAGACCCTCATCGCTCCCAACCTGCAACAAACATGTTGGTGCGAAACACGGGTTTATCTGTGGACTTTAACCAGGCCAACATGATATACTGTCCAATCCTCAGATTGGCTTCCCAAACTTTGGGGACAGGACCGTATGAAACCCCTTCCGCTTCATGGCACTCCTTACAGGGTGTCTGTATACAGTAAATGGGCGTACGCTTGGAGAGCAATCGGTTGAATTATTAAACCCTAGGAAGGTGGAGTTGAAGCCAGCTTCACCGCAATCTTCAAATCCAGTGGATCTAGAGGTTGGAACGTGGCAGACCAAGGTACGCAGACGAGCTTGCGACGAAACTGTGGGACGCCACTCGACACAAGAGTCCATGGGTAGCTGCTATTTGTTATACTGTGCGTCCCATACTTCGGCGCTTATCGTGATATGGTACAGCCCATGCTTCTTTAGGCTGCTAAATTGTCATGCTGACCTGTAAACTCACCTGAGCAGCTTTTTGAGGTTTGAGCTCTTCCTCAGGGCCTCAAAAGTCGTAGCATCACTGGTACAAGAATGTGGACCAAACTCTCTTGAACTCCTTTTAAAGTGCCAAACTAACGGGCTTTGCCTCAACCTTGAAATATTCTCGGTGCTCCGTGTAAAAACACTGCAGCGTTTGGGGCTGCGAGACAGCTGCTACAGCCCCCTTACTACCCGCATCCTCAAGGCGAGGCCTAACGAAGCCCTAGAGGGCTTTGGCCAGTGTAGATAAAATTCTTGATATAACCATGAGATTCTCAAAGTAGATGAGGCGACTGAAACTGTGGGATTTCGTAGTGTGCACACTTCTGTTCTTGCTTTAGGTTTTAAATTTCAATTTCATCTCCAGTGGTCCAGGCCCTGCCTCTCCCTTGCAGTAGCTGCGTAGCTGCGCGTCAGGGCTCACACGCAGTCTGTGCACACAGGGGGACTTGTACGGAAGAAGAGTAGGAACTGAAACTCGAAAGGTATTGCCCTCATGGGAAATTGTGCACTCCAAGATGCTAACTGCTACAATGCTTCTGGAAGGACCACAGTCAATGAACCTTCTCTTTGAGACTTCCTACCCTAAACCTCACTAGCAGTGACAACCCTAAGCCCTGAACCCCTGACGCTCAGACACCAAATCGAAAGATCCAAAAGCCTCAAGAAGCCTTGCCCTCAAAAACCTAAACTCTAAACGCACTTAACCCATCAAAGCCGTACACCCCAAAGCCCGCAAGTGCTGCAGGGCTGTAACAGAATCTCAAGCTGCGTCCTGGTGCCCAGGCTGGTTTCACAGCTGCTGCCATGCATGGCACTCTGGCCGAACTGTACTCAAAGTCCCAAAGTCCGGGGTGAAGGATTTTGGTTGTACCGGTGTTGTTGAAGACTTTTGGGCCGTTCTCAAAATATGAAGATTGGAGGGGCTCCTTCAAGAACATTCCAAGTACAGTAAGAACATTCCAAGTACAGTATAGGGGTGAGTATTTTTTCTCAGTGGGGGATGGGGGGAGTGGTTGCGGGGAGGTTGTGGGTAAATATACTTTGCCTGAAACTCAAGCCTGTCGAAAACGGCTGTGCTTTGTCAAAATCCTGGGCTCTTGTGTCTTCAGCGATTCAGGCGGATTCCACTCCTCAGAAGCACGTTGAAGATCCCAATACAATCCTCAAACGTTGTTTTTTTAGAAAATGCAGGTTCCTAGGCAACGGTAACCCCTGAGCCCTAAAACTTAACTTTCATCACCGCTGTTGATAGGCAGGGTCCTAGGATCTGCTCGGGTCGTGCTTGGCGCTTTTAGCAGTTGAGTGTTTTGGGGGCTTAGACTTTAGGATGCCTACTGCAACGCAGGAAACAAAAAATAATTTCCCTGAACCCTGAATGGCCCGGTAGTTTTTTCCTCAGAAGCCTGCCAGTAGCTTGAAGGATCCGGGGTGATGCATCGTGAATAGAGTCCCAAGAAGAGAGCTGCAAGCTCCGAAGCCGGTGCGCCCTAAACCTTCAACACCGTTAACCTTGAACCGCACAGCATGGCTGCAGGGTGGGTGAAGAGCTTTTCGACCTTTTTGCTTTCCACCTGAATTCTCAGCATTACTAGTCATGTCCCCCAAGCCGTCTCAGTGTAGAGCACAGAAAGTATGGGACCCCCGGCGACCAAAGCTGTTTTCTGAGTCTGCTCCGGAAGAAGAAGCCTCTTAAATTGATACTTCAGCCCTGCCATCCCTAGTCTCCACGCCCTCAGGTAGAAGAATCTCAAAATAAGATTAACAGACGCCTCCGCACACTCTGGCTTCAATCTTTACATGTCATGTTAAGAAAGCCCTCAGGTGGCAAGTCGCAGGAGGCCAGACTCGCCACTTTGGATCGCTTCCGAAAAGGAGAGCTCAGGCCCGAATGGGATGGAGAGAAGAAAAGAAAGCCAAAGATGGTTCTGAGTTTGAGTTGGGGTTGAGAAAGAGGTCAACGACCCAAATGTGATTAGAAGGAGCTTAGGGTCGTCTTGGGTCTAGAAGAAGGTTTGAAAGTTTGGGTTGGGGGCTCGGGGACGACGGTCTAGGGTTTATGGGCGATCTTGTGATGGGCCGCGGGGATTTACTCTCAATGTTCTAGGACGCGAGTTTGGTTTAAGGCTGCAAGTCTGGCTTGAAGGACGGAATTCTCGGACAGGGGACATGACATGGGTTCAGGGGCAGGTAAAGTGATGTATGGGACAAGGCTCCAGGGATTCAATTTGAGGCTTGAGGGTGTAGGGCTCTGGGCATATACGTATAATTTGCATGGCATTATAGGTCAGGCTTTGAGCTCTGGTCTTGCAGTGTAGGGCTTGACGGGGTGAAGGTGCTGAGAGTCTAGGGCATGAAATCCCCACATGAATTCCCACGACCATGGAGGTCTCAATGGAGTTTTGAGAGAGGGCAGCTTTACTAATGAAAGTGGAATGGACCAAAAAGTTTGCATACGCAAAAGGGCAAAGGGCGTTGACGTGCCCTACGCGGAATCGCAGAGGTCAGACATGAACGCAAGTGATTGCGCAAGTGCGTATCTGCTGGATGTTTATGGCGTGGTGGTCTGGGAGATATGTTCACGGTTTCACGAATGACCTGTACAGGGATGCTGCGGTGCTTAGCATGGTTCTGAGATTGAGGATTCCTGGGGTGGTTGAGATCCGCACTAGTCCTTCGTTGAAACACTCTACTTTCCTTTCCTCAGGAGTGGCGGCACACCTAGGTAAACCTGTGGGCTGATGGGCTTTACAGCCTGCTCATTACCCAAGTTCTTGGTTGTATTTCGTAATGGTCTTTACAAATATAGAAATCTAGGAGACAGGCGAGTTTGTTCATTGTAGGGAGGACCAGGTGGTAGCAATTCATTGAGCAATTTCATCATCTCATCTTGTACCCGCGGGTTGCCGCTTGCAAGTTGATATTGAACTTCGTGTCTTGTGCAGGACCAGACGTTTTGTTGCCTTGCTTTGGGTTCGCGAGAGGGTGGATGGGGAGTTTCCAGGTGTACATACTACTTTTTGCCCAGAGATCTAGGAAACCACAGCTTGACAAGTTGAAGTGTAAGTCATAAATTTGAACATGCTTCTGAAGGCCGTAGTACACCCCATGGTGGCATAGGTTAGTCAATCTGGGATTCCAATCTGTATTGAGTTTGGGGGTCTGATTGACCCGAGATTTTGCAGCTGCGCCAGGCTTTTGGTAGCCACGGATGTCATAGGACGGGGCATCGTGACAAAGCTGCACTTCAGCCCAGGCTCTCCATAGACCCTACCTGAGTAGCATATTTACATGGGGGGCTACTGTAGTCCCAGTATAGATGAAAATCTGATTTCCTTTTGGTAGTACTTTGTGTTTTCAGAAGGAGCGGGATAGAATCTTACCTGGTTCATGCGAAACACTGCTAATGCGTATGGTGTAGTAGTTTGGACCTATTGATTGCTGGGTATGAGTCCCAAGGCTGTAGGTAATTGGAGTTACGGGGAAGCCCTACCTTACACCCGGAATCTTAAGCACAATGGTTTGAAATGAGCGTGCTCGTCCATCTCGTTAGGTCGGTTGGATGTTCATTCAGAGGCACCTAAATTGTTTCCTTTTCGGCCCGGTATGGTGAAGTACGCAAAAAGCTGCGTAAGAGCCGTTTCGGAACACTAAGCTGCCCTAGGTTTCTTGGAGTATGGCATGGAACCCTCGCGCAGCCTCAACTAAACAGTGGATTTCACAGACAGTTTTCCAAAACTGGTTTTGTTTGTCCGCGCAACTAGTTGCCTAAGAGCTCTTTACTCGTGAGGAGGTTATCGAATAAGTATATAGGCAAGTCAGCTTTAAGCTAACTTTTTGGCCCCCCAAGCTGTAAAGGCATAACCTGAAACCAGAATGGGCCATTTCCCATTTTCTCGTCGAGGGCTAGGAGGGTATGGACATTCCAGCTTTCCCACCTCTACTTCGACCATGTGGCTCATTCTCTGAAACCCTATGTCCTAGACAAAGAATCTAGCGCCCACAGCCCGAGCTGTCTTCCAAGTACGTATGTCCTATACTGTATTTCTGCTTATGGAGCACAGCGGCACAATGGCCCCTGAAATCGGAACCTGGTTAAAAGTAAAGGCTAAGCAGTCTGAGCAGATTTTGATCAACGCTCTCAGGACATCCCGTCTGTGTCCCATGTAGTGGTTTTCGACATGGGTGGCGTGGAGGACAGCGAGCTCAGGCCTTGGCTTGAGGAGGTTGATTTAAGGTCTACAGTGCTTTAGGGATATATAGGAAGGACTCAGATACTTCGTACCCTGGAAACGAGGATTTCCCACTAGTACCCGTGTGCAGAGGATAAGGGAATCCCACATAGACCGATTTTTAAAAGTAAAATAGTTGTTCCGTTCCAGGTCAGCTTAGGAAAGGGTAGGTGCCATGCTCTAAGGCGCTTACAGTTCAGCAGCTGGCATCACAAGTCTCCTGCAGACATTGATCCTAATGGGGACCCTCTCAATTCTCAATTTCCCTGAGACATGCCATTTAAACGGCTATATGTGTAAGACTGGAGGGTCAATGAATCATGAACACCTAGAAGAGAGGTCTTCAAGATGCTTCTGTCGTTTTTATACATAGAAGCCTTAACTCATGGGGACCCCCAAGTCCATTTGTGATCCCAAAATATCCCTAGGGCACCCACGGATTCCTAATCACCGACCTTTTTTCAGAAAGCCCCATACAACCAATCCCGGCCTGGCCTTGAAACCTTGCTTCCAGCTCTTCCTATATCCTCAAGACATAAGCCCTATCCCTGAACCCGGAGCTCGTCCCGCCCGATTTCAACAGAAAACTGAAACTCGCAGGATTACATCCACCGCATCGGCCGCACAGCCCGCGGTAAGGATGGGAGAGGTCACGCGCCCCTTGTCCATACAGTCGACGACCCCCAATTCGCGGACTGGGTGTATGGTTTTGGGGCTGAAGGGTTACAGCGTCGTAGGAATGAGTCCGGGCCGAAGGGTATGCATTCTGCAAGATTTCCCTCTAAATTGGTTAGGGGAGTTTCTAGGCATATTGCACCAGAGTTCCCTGACAACACATCCTAGGTACTAGGTACCGCGACAAGCACCGGAATTCAGATAACAAGACTCAGGGGACTGTCGTCTCTGCTGAATATCCACGTGACATCCGTCCCCCCAAGAGGGGCCTGTCTCCGACAGTTGAAGGGCCTTGCGCAAAAATAATGACCTTCAAGGTCAAATTAGTTGCTATCTTGGAAGCACGACAGTTCATTTTCAGTGACAAATTATTGATGCCAACCAGTGTACTTGTAAAGGGGAATGTCCATGGCTGCTCCAAGCCCGCGGGATCCTTGACGGCCAACACTATACTATACTCCCCAGGTCCCGCTGAATGGCCTTAAAAAGCGGAGGTGTGGAGAAGAGCAACATGATAAAGCTGAAGCACCAGTCCCAGACCTTGAGCAGTTTGGTAGACGGCTTCGGGGCAAAAAGTTGGCCAGTGGTCCAAAGAAGTCATGAATGACAGCTGGCTGGCTCTTGTTGAGTTCATCCATAATATGTAAGCCGAAACCAGATCAATGCTCTCCTCTTGCGAGTTTTTGCCCCGAAGTGCACAGGCTTCGCCGAGTGTAGTTAAACCGTCACTCGCATATCCTGAGGCCCGTAAACTTGACAAGCCCCACTTTGCTGACCCCTGGAGTGAGGTCATACCTATATCCTCCTCATTGGCTTACGTACGGTGCTAACTTCGCAGTTATCACCTGAACCCAGTAACCTGAGGGTCCCTGGATGTATTGCACTTGATTCAAGACCAGACCCTTCCGCTCAACAGTCAAAATGCCTCTATATTCCCCCCCCTTGTTGCCACATAATCCTTATACATATATATATATATCATAGTCCTAATTATTGGGGGTAACCCTTTTGACCATCTTGGAGAGTCCGGGAGGGCCTTGTGACTAGTCGAATAGCGGGAATAAATTGCACTGGGACCTAGTCGACCTTCAGATTCCCAGTCCCAATGAAGCCCTCACCTCTGGAGACCATGGAAATTCCTATACTGTAAAGTCCCCATCACCCCGGTCCCAAAACCGTGAGTTCAAACCTGAACCTGAAAGCTCTGTCCCCCGGAATCCTCAAAACTAGATATAGGCTCATCAATGCTGCAGTTTCAAAACCCTGCACGAAAAATTCTGAATCCTACGCTCCAAGGCTCGTGTTTTTTGAGTACTGGCACAAGGACAGAGTTGGTAGCATATCAGAGTTGAGTTACGAAGGCGTCCAAGATTAGGGGCGGGAGAATGAGGTTTAGGATTTAGGGAGTGAGATCTGGGGGACTACGGATTCGCATTTAGGGTGTAGGGACTGGAGTTTCAAGATTCGAGCTTGGGGTTAAGGGTTTAGGGCCTTGGTGCTTTACAGCCTCAATCCTTCAACCCGTGCCGGAGACTAAGCCCAACACCTAACTAACCCAAAACCGCTGGAATCCTGCTGAACTCTAATCCTTGAATAGCTGAACTCCAGAGCCGAAATTAAAAGCTGCAACTGCAAATCCATCACTGCCAATGTTTTGGTAAGGACCCAAAACCATGAAAACCTGCATGTGGGCTCGTTCAGCTCCTTCTTGGATCTAGGACAGCCCGGCCGAGACTGGCGACTAAGGATCTAGAGCCCAGACCCTAAATCCAAATCCTACATCCAAAATCCTAAGCCCCACGGCCCCAGTCTCGACAACGACACCCTATTTTGGAAGGATCCTGGAATCGCCGGGGAGCTTGCGGAAGCTTTGGCAACCTCTGGCCAGCGCGTTCCCCCGGAGCGGTTTCGGATCGGGTCTATGGGTTTAGGAGCTTTGGGGTTTAGAGCTTAGTGATTATCGAGTGTTTGGGACTTGGGACTTGGGACGGTTTGAGGCGGGGCTTTAATCCGCGCTCTGGATGAGTAAGAGTGGGCGACCCATTATTCTAGGGATCCCAGACCGTTTTGAGTAGATGTTAATGCATTTCGGTTAGTTTTGATTGGTTTGTTAATTGTTTTCTGGCATTACATAGATGTTAGTACGTTTTGATTGGATAGTGAGTTGGCTTTAGTGAGATGAAAAAAGAGATGTTGATGGTTGTTTAATGGTTGGACTTTACTTTGAGTTTAGATGGTTTCCATCAGGTTCAATTAATTTGAACAGGTTTCTATTGTTTTTTTCGTCAAGAGGTTCCAGTAGAAAGAGGACGTGAAATCAACGACCTGAACACATTTGCTGTTATTCAAGGGGTCTCTGTTAATCTAAAGAAAGAGCCACTCACGCAAGGTCCGTAAAGGGTATCTCAGGAAGCAATGTTTGAGCCTTCAATTCCCAAGGAATTTTAGTAAGCAATTCAGATCTCAAATCAGCTCTCTTATTGGGGTTTTGAGGTTTCAAAATTCAGGCTTTAGCTCTTAGAGCCTTCGATCTAGGAGGTTTTCAGCCCGAAAGTGCCTCCGCCTTCAAAGTTATGCTTGACCCCTAACGTGGTGCAAAAAAGTCCTTTGGATCCAGGAGGTTTTATTACTCAAGGGCACAGATTAGGGTTTCTTGTCTGTGACAGCCCACATGACGTCAACCTTTGTTTCCGATTCCGAACCATGACTCTGTTGTGCTTCTGCCTGTTGTGCTTCTGCTTGAATTATGTCCAGGCCGGGAGCCAAGTTCCCCCAAGCGCCAAACAGGGCAAAGGCTCCGAATCGCAAGGAAACAATAGTCTGCATTATTGGTAACGATAGCCCCCACGCGCACAACATGCCATTCCCCAAACTCTAGGCCTCAAACACACATGCGATCCCTACACCCTCAAAACAAAACCGTAGACTTTTCAGACTAGGAGCTGCTGAAGATCGTGCAGGAGGTTGCATCTGGACAGCGGGAGGTGTGGAAGGCCTGGACTAGCTTTCTTAGGCCTCTAGGGGGTTTAGGGTAGGCCTGTTTGAGACTGCTTCGAAAAAAACTGATGCCGAACCCAAGGCAAGGTCTGAAAACTGAAGACTGACAGCTTAAGACCACAAACTCTGAACTCTCCCAAACCATGTCACACGACTGAACCCTTTACCAATGAACCCGTCAGAGCCTCTTGATATCCAACTGGCTGCATACAAGTCCTACATCATCCTTAACGACACCAACAAAGGATTCTTAACATTGGTTGAGCGTCGTATGAAGAGCAATCCTAAACCCTGTAGCACGAAAAACCCACGAACCTTAACCCAGAAATCCTAAATCTCGAACACTCCTCACACGGTACCCTGAACCTCGAACCTTACTTTGAAAGGTTCACTTGTAGGTAGTGAGGGGTTGCACATCCTATAACGTCGGTCATAACTAGTATTTCAGTCACAACCCCGCAGTTAACCACCCATGAACCATTCAGTAAATCCCACTAGCCAAATCTTCAGCAAATCGGAATTGTAACCCCGGAGCCGCACCTCAAACCTGCAAAGACCCCGGCTCCTTGCAGGGCAACTCGAAGTGGTCCGGAAAGCGATGGGCCAACAACGAGTGGTCCAAGAATGAATATTCTAAACATTCTGCGTAGACCCTCCATGGGGGCTTTTTGAGATGAGCTAGTGGGTTTCTGCACAAGGTGAAGAGACTAGAAAGTCGCCCTAAGGTTGGCACTGAATCGCTGAGCCCCATCGAAACACTAAACCCCTAAGCTTCCAAGAAGTCCTCTGAGGGTCTTTGCAAACGGGATGCGCTGATTTAGACTCGCAATGCGGGACTCACACTTTTGGCGATTCCCAAAGTACTACCATGAAGTTCGAAGCATAATGCATTTTGTCAAAGCACTTGCATAGTAATTTTGCAGACTCTTTAGAAGCTTGTCATTCATGGCTTGAAATCAGCAGGCACATGCAGGGTTCCAGGTACCTTAGAGGAACCTGGTCCAGTTTCCCCCGGCATCAGTGAGGATGCGGTCCTTAGGAATGCAGCGTGAGAATGACGAAGGGAAAACAGCTTGTGACGACGTGCCCGCGCCCGGGGGGACGAGGCATACCCCTCCCCAAACAAGCACGGAGCATTTGTTGGGCAGTTGGAAGAGCACCGAAGTCATTACGGGAAGCCTTTTTGTGATTCCATGTTGGTTTAGTTGGTTAGAGATGGGGTAGTAGGGGTAGTTTCTCAGAGCTTCCTGGTAGCCTGAAGCAAGAATTGATGGACTGAGTTCGAATTGGACATTGACGTAGATGCAGAGCCATAAGTGGTGGAGGTTTGGTGCGTCAAAGGTGTTGGGATCCTCCACGCTGGCCTAGCAGTTTTCCTACATTGTCATATATTCAAAGTTAACAGTTACGCAGCATGTGAGCCATATATTTATTGTTTTTTGCTCTCAAGCACCGCGTAAGTACTGGTGCCCAGACAGTTTTTGTCACGAAAGAGTTAATCATAATCGCAGACTTTGACAGCAGGAGCACTTGCAAGTTCTTGATTCAGTGTTGGTAGACACTCGGTGTTTGACCTCAACGTCTTTTGTGAGAATAGCCGTCTGGATTTTCCTGTAACTACTCCTTTCAGGATAACTACTCTCTATTGGCCAAAGCACTACGACCCGTAATCCCTTAAATCCCTGAAAGCCCTAAGTCCTAAATGGGGATCGACCAAAGACCCACGTTCAAAAGATATATAAACACGGGGACGCATGATCCAAAAACACTGCGGGCGAAGCTCGCCAAAGGGCGGCGAAAGATTCGCGAAAGGTTCAAAAGTCAGTCCCAACAACTTTTCTTGTAGCGTGGTATGATTGGACCGTTGCGCACGCATGCGGCTTTTGCTTGACAGGATGCTTTCACGCCAAGCTGTTGTAAGTAAGAAGAAAGGTGCAGGCACTTGCTGCAATGTGGCAAGTCCAGCAACTGTCAGTACACAAGTGCTTGTCAGTATCACTGTCCATCAGTGTGTCCATCAAATCGCTTCCGGGGCAGATGTTGCAGCACGGATTCTCGCGAAAGGCGCGCAAGAGGAACGCGAAAGGCACACATGGGCCGGGGAGATAGTTGGCCACTCGGGCTTCTATGAAAAGCCCGGCTTCTTGTTTCAAAGAATGAGTACCTGCATGCCTTCATGCGGAGAAGCGCCCTGCAAACCAGTACCCAGTTTAGGCAGCGCGCGTAGGGCGAGAACTTCAGTGAGTTTCTAGCTAAGGTTGTAAATTTGCGGAGTGGGGCCGTGTACTAAATACCTAATTATTTAGGCCTCCTGACCATATAGGACCACAGCAGAACTTCCAAGCATTCAACA